>VXAY01001328.1:2288514-2403455 GCA_013399855.1 Oxyruncus cristatus
AATTCGGGAATTCCTTCCAAAACTGTTAATTTTGCACTAAATGACAGAGGAATCGAAACTCTGAGTTTTTAACCAGTATCTTAAACTTGGGAGTGTATTTGAAAAGCATGTTCCTTTCTTGAAAGAATAAATCCCTGCTGTGAAAATGCTCTTTTAAATAGAAACCCAGTTTTCCACAGGAAGCAATTTTTAATGGAAAACACTCCAATGGAAAAAATGTCTTTAATGGAAAAAGTCAGGTCTTTTCAGTGTTGGAAGAAGTGAAATCCAATTTTTTTTCTAGGCCTAATCTTCCTGTTGTGCTATTGTGTTTGAATCTTTAGGATCCGCAGGGCTCATCAGTATTAGAGTCTTGCAGTGAAGAAAATAAAGTGCACATGAAAGATGCTCTATGGAAAGGACATCTCTTTCCCCAGCACGTGATTTCCTCCCTCCTGCTGGTGAGAGACAAGATACACTTGCCTCAGTCTCTACTGATAAGATGGTACTTTTAGGAGGATTCGTGCAAATGAAATGATGGAGGGGAAGGATTTCCTGTGATTAGGTTTATTTAGGAGCTTGGGGCATTCAAAGCTGATGTTGAGTCAATGAAAAGTTGGATTTCCTAAATCAACAGCAAAAGCGATGTAGCACCGCTCTGCTGATAAACACAATTAGAGTTGTGTGTAATGCAGTTAGGGCCCCAAGGCTTTTGACTGATTTTCTTGACATTTGTACTTCATTTGGGTCAGCTCTTAGAGGGTCTAGAGCAGCTGCGATTCCCACTGACTTCAGTGGGCACTGTGCATGCTCAATAACCTTCAGAATTTGTCCTTTAATTTACATTTTGAAGATACTTTAGAGCAATTATGAATGAGACATGTGAGTCTGCTACCCTTTGATTTCCCCATCGGCATCATACCAGCTAAGCAGCTTGCTTTGGCATCCGTGCATTGCAGATATTTTCCTGCTGTCAGGCTGACTATGTATGATTTTGCTCATTGAAGACATCTGCCTTCAGCGTGAAGAGTCTGTGAAGACATGAAGACAACTGTCTCTCAGTGGCAAATCACAGAATCGCAGAATCAATTGGGTTGGAAAAGACCTCTGAGATCATCGAGTCCAAGCTATGACTGAAAACCACAATGTCAACCAGACCATGGCACTAAGTGCCACATCCAGTCATTCCCTAAGCACCTCCAGGGACAGTAACTCACCACCTTCCAGGGCAGACCATTCCAATGTCTAATCACGCTTTCCGTGAACAAGTCCTTCACAGTGCCCTGCTTAAACCTCCCTTGGCACAGCTATATCCTCTTGTCCTATTGCTGGTTGCCTGGGAGAAGAGGCTGACCCCCAACTGTTTACAACCTGCTTTCAGGTGGTTGCAGGGAGCAATAAGGTCATCCCTGAGCCTCCTCTTCTCCAGGCCAAACAACCCCAGCTCCCTCAGCCACTCCTCATAGTACACACACTCCAGACCCTTCACCAGCTTTGTTGCCCTTCTCCGGACCCACTCAAGCACCTCAGTGTGCTTCCTCAATTGAGGGACCAAAACTGGACACAGTACTCAAGGTATGTTCATTTAACAGGTAGGTAGAGGGAGAGCACCACTAGTTATATGACTGCAATAGTCGAGTGGCCACATCCTAGTTTTCTGAAACCCTTTTCCAAAGCCTTCAGCCAGCAGTCAGCTGGTTTGATCATAGTATGGTCACAACGGAATTGCCTACCTAAACTCTGCCTTGAGTCATGCATTTTCAGAATAACTGTGGTAGAAATAAAAATGACTGAATGCGAAAAAACAGGTTTTCATTAGGCAGAAATTTCAACCAAAAAATGCTCAATTTTTGGAATTAGGATAAATCACAAAATTATAGTTCTGAACAAATTGAGGAAAACGGTAGTAACAACAATCTTCAGCCAAACACTTTTACTTAGCCATTTTGAAACCAAAGCATTCATTTTTTAATAAAAAACACTAACTCATTATTAAAAGACATTCATCATGAGTTAAAGAATAATGATAAACAGTACTGATTACATATCATAGAGCAGTTTGGATTGGAAGAGACCTTTAAAAGTCATCTAATCTAACCTCCCTGCAATGAGCAGGGACATCTTCAATTAGATCAGGTTGGTCAGAGCCCCATCCAGCCTGACCTTGAATGTTTTCATTGATGAGGCACCCGCAACCTCTTTGGGCACCCTGTTCCAGTGCCTTGCCACCCTCATTGTAAAAAAATTCTTCCTTATATCCAAGGTAAATCAACTCTCTTTTAGTTTAAAACCACTGCCCCTTGTCCTATCACAACAGGCCCTGCTAAAAAGGCTTGTGTGGAACAGAAAACAGAATTTGTTCCCAGTGATTCACTCCCTGCTTAGTTTCCCTGCCCATTTCTCTCCCACCCTACAGCCAAGAGCATGAGGACTGCATAGACACATTTCCCACCACAGAGGACTTGGAAAGGATACAAATTGAAATTAAATAACAACTCCTGATTGTGAGTCTCTAAAAGAAGCATTTTGAGGTTCTTAACAACTCCTTGTAAATTTAGATCCATCATTTTTAAAAATTATGTTCTCTTATTTATTGATCTTAACTCTTAGGAGAAAACAGAGCAAGATGTTTACCACCTCAAATGTGCAAAATTCTACCGTAATTCCTACAGACATTAAGCAGTGACCAGGACAGATCCCTGGGTTTTCCCATATTTTTGTCATATTCAAGAACACCTCCTCTCACACGCGTATTTGAACAAAGATTGTTTTAAAATCTGTTTGCAGGCAGTAACCAGTATCTATTATTTTGAATCTTTGTGTGAATGAGGATAACTTGTAACTTTGGTCCAGACGTTTCTGACTGTGTTATCAAGGAGCCAAATGTTTCAGACAGTACTGAATGCATATAAAAAGTTTGTAAGAGAGTATTTTGCTTTGTTTTAATAACATTTAACACTATACAGTTCTCCAAAGCCTTTAGTCTTCATTTAGTTTTATAAACTTTGCATAATTAATCATAGAAATTATCCTACCTTGTTATCTGGCAGACCAGCTGACAGGTCTGAGGTTAAAGTACATTGATGAAAAATTATGACCATTTTGTGTCTACCACCGTGATTCTGTCATGGATACAGGCAAGAGCTGAGTTTGCAACTCAAGTAGTACATTCACTTTGCAATGGTTTGTAGAAGACAGAATGAAAGACAACTGTCACCACCTACTAATTTTTTCAATGAGGTTATGAATTTTGGAATTCATAATATGGAATATTCAAATATGGATATTCCATATTCAAATATGGAAGAAAAAGGCCAACAAAATCATTTGTGAGAGACTAAGAATGAGAATTAAATATAAAAATCAAGAAAGAGAAGTTAGTTTAAAAGCGTAGCCCTTTTTCTTCTGCTCTTTTGTACTTATTGTTAAAATGGTAGTTTATCACAATGAACTATTAGTGAATTGATACAGCACATAATGCAAATTGGATGTGAATAGTGTGCAGAAAAAAAAGGCAAATGAAATTGTCTGCAATTTTCTTGTATGCAAAATTATTCTCATTTCCTATTTATCTTGGATTTCACATTTAGCATGCAAAATAAAACCTTTAAAAATTAAACAAGATTTTGCCCTTTTTGAAGGAAACATTTTTAATTATTCTAAAAATACACATCAGCCACTTAATGGGTTTTATATATGCAATTGCCACAATGCACCAGATATATAAACGAAAGTGGTATTGGAAACTAATGCAAGAAAACCAAGAATGTTTTTCTGTCCTGTGTTTTGGGAGGTACTGTCTGCATTTTCAGGGTTTTCCAGACCAAAGAGCACCATAGGCAGGATGACACTGCACTGTACAATGTTGGTGCTCACCAGCCCACCCTGACTGTCTCTGCTCCAACCCCTTCTGCTCCTCCCTCTGCCCCCATTATCTGGCTGGCCAAACCACTGGTCCTGGAGTTTGAGGTTCACATTTCCTTAGATGGAGGAAGGGTCCCCCACGGCCCAGGCAAATGCATAAACCACAGTTTGCTCTGCCAAAACCAGCTGGCTAACTGGAGCCAAGGACATCGATTAAGTCAATTACAATTGCATATTTGGTGGCAAAATTATACTCACCAAAACAAAAAAAAAAAATTGTTATGCCATGTTTTAAAAAGCTAATTTACAGAGACACTGACCACAGTCAGCATTTTAGATGCTTTGATCTTTTCATACTCAAAAGCCTTTGAAATCGAACAATAGAAATTAAGGTGCACAAAAGTAGAGATGAATTTGAAAAAAGCAGCCATATCTAAACTCACAGAGCGTAAAAACCAAAATTAGTGTAAGAATTTCATAGTAAGACCTAATGATGCTATAAATTGACAATGAGGACAATACTTAAACATGTGTTATCATTTTTCCAACTGATTAGTGAAGAAACTACAGTAAACCAGCAATTTTTTGAAGCTGTGTTTTATTCTATTGTGTGTAATTACATGGTCGTTATAGGTCTGGACAGCATAGGGTTTTCTTGGTCAAATGAAATCATGGAAGTCAGACAGAAAGACTGGGTTTTTTCATGTTAGCATTGCAACTAAAGACAAAGAATAGCTTTATGTCTTGTAAGTGATGTCTTAGGTCAGGGCCTGAGATATTCAAGCTGCTCAGAAATATATGCTAACAAACCTTGATCTTTTCATATTCTGAAGCAGGGAAAGCCACCATGAAGATTAAGAATGCAACAGCAGTCATGTCTATTACCATGTGATATACCCCCAAAGTTTTTATACACTTGTGTACCTGAGAAGATGAGAAATGACCTTTACTACAGGATCAAATATACCAAGAGGCTTGAGAGAGAAGTGGGAGGTTTTAGCTGACATTGTTCATGCTTAATAACCCTCCCCTACCTTGAAACTGTCTGCATAGACAGCCGTGTCAAACATTTTCTCTTGCAGCTGTTGAACATCTTAGAATACTTGGGTATATTTCTCAGTATTCACTGGGTTGCCATTTTCCCTCTTATTCTTTATGTAACATTTTGCTAAGTGTAACTATCCATAAGACAGCAATTCTTTGCCTTGAGCTTGGGACCTCAGAGGAAAGATGCTGCCATTTATACAATATTACATCACCAAAACAGCAATTTGTTGGTGATGGGTATGTCCAGGCCTACACTCCCATGACCAAGCACTACTTCCAGTGCCCCCTCCTCACAGCACTGCCTTGGGGATATTAGTTTTCATTTCTCTGCCAGATGCATATCTTTGGACATCAATATCAAGATTTTTTATGAATATGATTCTGAGTCCTTTTGTGCCAGTGTGTTGTTTAGTTTTTCACCAGTGTACCCAGCTGCAAAGAGGAAGCCCCAAAAGATACTTGAAATTTTCTGTTATGGAGGCACAATGTGATTTCTGTTTTGCCAGCAGAAGGGTTTCATCCCTAGTCCTTGTCTACTGTTCTTCAATACTTCATTATCATCTGTATATACAGCAAGAGCCTTCAGTTTTGATCAAGAACAAGGTCCCACTGTGAAAAGGGCTGGATAGACATAGTCAAGAGAAATATAATTTTCACAGATAGTGGCCTTTAATAGGAGCACCATTTTGTTTGTTTGTTTGTTTGTTTGTTTGTTTGTTTAATATCACAGGGGCTTAAAAATCGATTTAAAAGCCAAACTTCAAGCTTGAGAGATAATTTGTTAATAGCTTTTAGCAAAACTTCAGTGTGTGAAATAAAAGAGCCCACACAGACGCACTTCAGAGTTCCCTCTCTCTTCAAAATAAATTGCACTGGCCATAAAATTTGGTTTTACTACCCTGGCCCAGCTTTCCTATGTTGCTAGAAAGCCCTAAGCACAGCCTTTCAAAGGCTCATTGCAGTCCTTGCAGCCTCCTTCAGGTTTTCCTTGGAAGGACTGGAGATACTTCCACAAATAGTGTAAGTCACCCAAATATACAAAAACAAAACCTGCAATCTCACCTGCAGAGGCACTAGTAGGGGAGACCTGTTACCCATTTCAGCCCTGAGGGCAAGATCTTTTCCATGTTTAGGCCAGCTGTATGTTCACAGTCTGTGTGATGTTGGCTTGGCCCTGCTGCAATGCCTAATTTCCTGCAAGGTTATCTGGAATAAACAGGCATCATGAAAGAAATCTTTTCTCTGTCAGCTTGGACACAGAGCAGAAGTAGAATACAAACTCTAAATAAGATGTTTCTGCCCACATTTTTGTGCTTACTTTACCAGTTTTCTTCTTTGGGGGTATTTTTAATGGATTCATTCCCTGATGCTGCCTTTCCAACTCTTTGATAGCAGGAGCACAGAGATTGCAACATCGTTATCTCTGCAAGGTGAGGGAGAAGGTGCTCAGTAGTATTCATCTATTGAAAGAATTAAATCAAAGTCTCAGAGAGAAGAAGCAGAAGTAAATGAAATATCAAAGTGATGGAAAAGAAATGGAGGGAAAATCTGTGAACATTTTTGAGAAGCAGTAAAGAACTGGTTGTCCTGCCCAAAGGCTTTTCTGTCCTGCTTCATATGTTGCTCAACGGCTTAAGAAAAAGTGACAACCTGTGCTAACCTCATACCTGATGCATGGGAGAGAATATATTCATCTTTTTCTGCTCTCTTCATATGCTTCCATGTGCCTTCCTTATAATTCAATATACAGAAAAGTAACTTCAAAAGAAATGCTTAGGTGCAAAATCAAGCACTGTAAAGTTAGGATATGCCAGGATTATTGATGCACAAGAATTCTTAATTCAGGGCACTCTATGTGTAGACATGGTTTTTAATTACAAGCTCATGTACTATTTCTTCATCAGGGTATCTGCCTTGTTCAGTGAAGACTACTTCTTATCCACAGCATTCAGTGATTGGCCTGCTGGCCTTATTTAAACTACCCTGTACTGAATACAAAATGATGTAATTTGTTCCTGGTGCTCAACAAAATTTGAATACGTGCATCTTTATGGCACCTCTATGAATAAAACTGATAGCATTCATTCTATAGGAGGGAAATTAAGGCATTGAGACTAAGGCCGCTGCTTTCTGAGCCTTCCCAGTAACACAGGTCCTTGGCCTCTATAGCTTTATTTTTCCTCAGACACTGCTTCTTTTTGCAGGCATAATTTGAGTAAGTATGTAAACAACATAGAAAGACAGACATGTCTGATTTGAAAAAAAGTAGAGCTTCTTGAGACAGACTGGTACCTGCCTTGACTTCCTCTCCAGCAAACTCTTCACATCTCCCACCCTGGCTGTGGCATTGCACCTCTGCCACTGCCTCCCGGTTCCCTCTTCCCACACTGCTCTCTGTAGTGTCCAATTAAAACTCAGTGCAGTGCTAAACTTGCTTATCATAATTTGTTTTAACATTACAAAAAGATACATCTTTCCCCAAACTCCATCTTAAAATCAGACAAACCATTTTGGCTGCCAGTCAGGAAAAAAATCCCAAATCCCTGACAGACAGAGATGAGACTTCAGCTGGAACTGTTACTACTGAAAGACAAGGTGGTCTATAAATACCTCACATAAAATGATGTTGAGGAGCCGCTCCTGTGGCTATAAAACCAAATATTTTAAGAAATGCCAGAGTGCAGGAACTATGTACAGCTTAAGTAAGCCCCACAACAAAGCTTCTCCACAAGCCTTCTTAGCTGACATAACGCTTTTATTTACCTGGATGTTACAGCTGGAGACGCATGCTAAACCACACCATTTTTTCTACTGCAATACAGCAGTCTGAGTGAAGGTTTTCACCTTAAAAAAAAAAAGTGTTGGGGATTTTATCATCATTTACCACCTGCCCTTGTTTTGGCTGCCTCATTTCCTCATGTGCTGATTCCTATGGGAAGCTGCACTTGCACAGGCGCCTGTTCCTTGCTAGTGGGGAAAGCCAGCAGGGAAGCCTCCCCTGGCCTGACAAGTGTCATGGTCCCTCCATAGCTCAGCAGCTGACTAGGTAGGAGGGAGGCAAAAATGAAATCCAGATGGTTTGGCCCTTTCATGTGCTGTAAAAGCATCCTGAACTTTTTCAGCTCTGCCACCTGCAAAACGAAATGTTTCATTTTTTAAAGCATTTTAAGTATTATCTTTAAAAATAAACACCATAGGAACTGCAGTAGATTGCCTGCTGTTATTGACTCTGGAAGGACTGCTGACTGAAGTGCTACACACCAACAGAGCAATAGCAATTTAATGTTCATTAGTGTTTAGAGCAGTTTCTCAGTGAGAAGATTAGGAGGCCAGGAAATCCGCTGAATTTCTTTCCTTTGTTTGAAATTCAAGGTAAGAAAATGCATGCAGCCTTTTCCTGTTCAAATTCTTCAGGAGACATGCCCGCAATGGGAGATAAGATGTCCCCTTCAGTACTCACAAATTCTTTTAAAGGATGAGTTAAAAATAAAATATTGGTCTGTGAAAGTGAATCTTGATAATGCAGCCTTACAGTATCTTTCAGAGGAAACAAAAGGAAAGGTGCTTTGCTGCTACAGCTCAGAAATTGCTTTATTATCTGACTCACACTTGGAGCAGAGCAGCCTCCAACCCTGGCATCTATCACAAAGCATCAGAATAACAGCACCAAGTTACAATTTTAAAATGACAATGGAAAGAGGCTATTATTTCCACTTTGTAGGACTATGCCAGAAGCCAGCTCTCTGCTATCTAGAATAGCTATTTCCCCCCTCAGTGTCAGAATGTGCCTGTTTGGGGCTCATTAGAGCTTTTTTTTTTTTTTTCTCCAAATATTTTTGCCTTCCTACAATCACAAAGAACAGGACTGGAAAAAAATCAGGCTTTTTTTTTTTTTCTGTTGGTTTCCCCACTGATATATTTGCTAATACAGTAATTAAAAGCAAATTACACTCTTCTATAACTACAGAAGTAATTATGGGCCATGTCTAATAGTGGTTGCCAAAACAACTTACAACTCTGAAACTATCTCATAGAGCACTTTCTCCCCTGTGGGTCTCTAACAAGCTCAGCAGCTTTTTTCCTTTCCCAGCCAATCTGTCTCAGCACTAAATGTAAAAATCCAAATACCGTCCTCAAAATGTATCTACAGTTTCACCGTAGATGAAACTCCCTACAGATCAAATCTCAGCTGATAAAAGAGGTGAGATGCCCCAGAGCACACAGACAGGCCAGAATGACAAAGCAGCAGAGTCTGTCTCCCTGTATTATTTATCCAGCTCCATGGCTTCACACTCCTGCTCCTCCATAAGTATTGCCTCTCTTTACAATCTCCATTCTCTGACACAATCCATGTTTTCCTGGCCAGGCAGGCCAATCAGTGCACAGGTCTCCATTCCTGAAGGGTTCAGGTGTCTCACATTATAGCCACACTTGGTAGACTGAGACACTAAACTGGTAACCAGGCTATACCATGATGTTACTGCAATCCTTCTCAGTAACAGTACTGAAGGACAATGAGAGAGCACCTTCCTAAGCTTCCTCACTCTCTTCCAAGCAACTCACCATTCTTTTTGGGTCCCCTCTAGATTTCTGTTCCCAGAGAGCCAAGTGCTGCAAGTAGCTACAAAGGAGCACCGTTGCAGCTGCAGAGAAGCAGCAGTAATTTGTGGTTATAAAATGCAAGTCTGCCCCAGCACGTCCAGAGACTAAAGGGATTATCTCCCCTTCTGTGATGGAAACACTCTCTCTGGGACAATTGAGATCCCACTCTCTGTTTCTCACGCTCATGAAATAAAAGCCTGTTTTTATGTTTTCCTTAGTGCCTTTTAGCCTAGGCACTGAAGATTATGGTCATTTGTTTACTTATAGCAGATACAAGGCATTACTCAATACATGCAATAAGAATGAGCCAAAGAGAGAAGCTGAAAAATGTTTCTGGTGCTGTGTTAACACTGAGGAAACCAAGAAAGTAAAAAGTAGACTGAATGATAGGCTTTTTAAACTAGACTTACTAGATTCAATATCTTAACTTTCTTTTACTATCAACATGCCAAGAGAAGAAAAAGCTGCATTTGGGCAGTCTCACAGTGTTTCTTTATTTCCAGCTTGTACCTTCTTTCATCTCACATGTGATTAAGCCACTTAGTTTAAAGAAGATGAGCTGTTAGGTAACATTTAGTGTCAGTGAAAGGTGTCTGAACAACAGCCCCAGAAAGGGATCTAAATCTTCCCACATCCAACCTGTTAAGGAGCCCAAGAATGACGAAGAAAATTATTTGAAATTTAGGGAAAAAAAAGCACTTTTGTATTATTCTCCCTCTGTTTTTTTTAAGAATAAAAGGTGTTGAAAAAAATATCTGCCTATGTCGTTTTCTGGATTTCCTCTGTAGTAATGAGCTATGCAGACCCATTCTGGTTTGTTTTCTCTTTGACAATGCACTACTTCATCTTAAAGCAGGAAAAATAAAGTTATTTTGATGGAACAAGCCTGGAGTGACACAAAACTAAATCAAATAATCACCTGGAGTTTTTATTCTTTCATGGCTTAGCTATCGTTATGATACTTCAGACAATTCTTGTCCCGTTGAAGTTCAGGGAACTCTGCCATATATTGCAAGATAATAAATAAATGTTCTTGCTCTCTCCATATCACCATTTTTAAAATTAATACCACCACATATTGTTAAGTACATCCAATATTTCAGATCTTATATGTAGTAATTTTCAGACCTCACTTAGGCCCTACTGTTGGTAACAAGTTTCCTGTTTTCATAAGGATTTCATTTATTTTACATTTTCACATTTTACATTCTGAGCATGCATTATTTGTTGCAGTGCCTTCTTTCATGATCCATCTTCCCTCTTTAGTAAAATTTAGTACAATTCCCCAATTTATTTGGCTCCAGAGTTAAATTTATGTTGTGTGTTTTGCCAGACAGTGAATACACAGTCTTGTACAGGCATTTAAATCAATCAGATCCTGAGATCTCAGTCCTGGGGAGTTGATCTATTCCAAAATACAAAAATGTGTATCTGTATAAATAAATCTGTAGCTGGAGCACATATATCAGCAAAGGAAAGCAGATCAGGCAACAGTAGTACAGTGCGAACAAATGCCGTGAATTGATGCTTATGCTATCTGTAATAGATTTTACAGCACTTCTGAAGAGAGAGTCCAACACATTCTTCCTAATAGTCACCATTATATTTTTGCTTGTTTCCTTCAACCTTACTATGACTTCAGAACTCAGAGATATGATGCATCTGCAGGAACTCATCACTATGTCAAGTTGTTTTTCAACCCCAACACTTTAAAAGCCATTAGAGATGGACTACGAGGCTTCTGTGACTCAGGAGGCTGAATGTTTCATGGTTCTCATCTGTGACCTTGGTGCTTGCTGCAACCCTCCAATAGCAGTCTTCTAAAAATCTACCCTGTCATTGCCACCCCACTCATTGCCCATCCTTAGATCCCAGCACGAGCACTGGAAGGACTGACCTTCTCCTGTCCCAGACACGAGGCTGCAGCATCATCCTTGTTTGGACCTGCAAGGGAGCAGGGAAAAGCCCTCCAGGACAGGTACACAGAGACAGAAATTGTAGGAGACACCTTGGAGAACAATTGAACAGAGGGTGCCCGATTATGGCACTTGTGCTGCTCAAATCCAGACTCATCTAGCAGGTATTTTCCCCTTTAAACATTCTTATGAGTCAAGCTTAGCCCATCTGCAGACAACCTGATCCTCTGCACAGCACCTTTGTTCTGAATCTAAGCAACTGTAGATCAAACACCTAGAAATAACCAGCAGAAATAGGGCTCAGGTGGCTAAAGCCTGTTCACAAGCCATTCTTAGTCTTCCAAAGGAGACAAGAACAGTGACTATAGAACTGGACACCACTTGCTTGCATAAAGCTACACAAACTTACAGCTACTGGCAGTAGCTATTTTTGCTTTTTCTCTCTTGTAGCAATAAAAGACTCTACAGGAAAGGTAAACTTGAACTGGAAGAGGTGCAGCGAAAAGCTTGTAGGACCATTAGAAGAAGGTGCTGGAAGAACTTGGCATACATACCAGCAAAAGGAAGGCTGGGCAGGGATACAAGAGAATAAACCTCAACAATTATGCATCTAATGGACCTACAAGGCTATACTGGCCCAAGCACAAAAGGATATAAAACAAGCCTGACTGACTACGGCTGCAAATTAAGAAAAGGTTTTAGACTCTCTCAGCAGTGTAGTTCTGGAAGGGCTTTTAAAAGGAAAAGCATATGCTGGGACAAGTCTCTGGGACTGAGAAATCACCTGTGGAACAGAGGGCACGTGGAAGTCCTTGCTACAGACTGCACCATGCAGGAATCTAACTGCTCACCACAGGGGACAGCTATCTGTGCCAAACCCTGCTGACCAAAACACTCATAGTCCAGTGCTGAAGTCATCTTGGTTGTTGTTAAAGTCAGGAGCCTAAAGGAGTCAAGGTGAAAGCTTTACTAAGAGTGTCTATATCGGGGTTCAATTTATAGTTTATAACCCTTTTTTTTTTTTATTTTGGACTTGATTAAACTGAAGAATTAACTTTCAGCCTGACAATGTGTGTGCTAGCCAAGTGATTTAACTTCGGAACACAATTACTTTTTTTATACTGTTGAGGAAACGAAACAAGGAATAAACCTGGTACCGTATTTCGTTAAGAGGACACCTGTGAAGGTGCATTTTTATTGATACAGGACTCAATTCAGTCTTGGCATTAACTAGGTGTAACACCAGGGCTGGATTTGCCCACTCTGTTAAGTTTAACCTATTGCACTGAACATAACTGAATCGTATTTTAAACCTATGGGTTCATGCCAAGCTTGAGCAGACCATCAAGACAGGGAAACAGATGCTTAATCATCATGTGTCACCTAATAGTAATGCCACGTAGCAGAAAAAAATTGCTCACCTTGTAATCGACCTCTCAAATCTCCTGACAAAACCCATGGTAGATGCAGGTGCATATACACTTTTAGTTTTACTACAGAATGACAAGGAGCTTTTCTGCTTAAAGCCACCCATCTTTCAGCTGCACACGTATGGATAAGAAACAATGGAGTCCTTCCAGGCTTACATCAGTGTAAATGACAGCAGAACGTGGACACTAAAGTAAGCACATTCAACATGTCAAAAGTAATAAACAGACAAGGGCAAAGACGTATTTGAGGTACTCCACAGAAGACTTTCTGACTGAAATGTGTCTGGAAGAGAAAAAACTCGGATGGAAAAGAGTGTAAAATAATAATTTGTGAAGAAGGTATAAAGGCTGAAGTTTTTGGAGGAAAGAATTAAAAAAAATAAAAAATAAAAAGAACAATACAAATGAAAGATAAGTGTAGAGTGCAATGCAAAGGAAGATAGAAGGGTAAATAAGGCCGGGAAATCATAGAGAAGGACTGGGAACTAGAAGAAAAAGCAGCCACCTTAGGAAAGGTTTAGCTGGGCTGAGCTCATCACAGCAGGTCTTTGATGGAAACTGTAGGAGAAGAAGAGGAAAGGATGAATGGTCCGTGAGCAGAGTGAGATTACAGCCTGCCCTAGCTTTGTGGCATTCAGGTTTCTCTGTGGGTGAAGAACCACATGTCAAGAGATGCCTCTGCTCTAACCCATTCCAGGAATTCAAAGTTCTGTACCACACCTTGCAACTTTGGGAGGTTTCCAGGACGCTGGTCACATATCTCACTCCACTCTCTTGCGAGTTATCAAAGCAAAGAGGCAGAAACCCTGCATTCTCTGACTTAAGGCTTGGGATCTGATGCTGCAGGAGCTCACTTGGTGTCTGACCCTCTCCCATAATCACCCTCATCCATAGGAACTGGCAAGTAGCAGGGAAGGTCAGTCTATGAGATGGACCCACCTGAACACGTTTGGGTTTGTTAAGCCTGAGGGTATCACATGACCTCTTTTGCACTTGTGTGACAGCAAATTATAGTCTCTTGTGGTCAGAGTGGTACCCAGGTCAGAGAGGAGATAAGACAGTACAGACTGTTCCTTCGTGATTTATAGGTGAAGTGTTCTGTGCCGGTACAGTGAGGAGGCAGCTTTGCACCACACATTGTGATGCACCAGCACGAGCCAGGGTGGAGATTGGCAAGGGGAAAGCAGAAAGCTATTATTTTTGAGATTGTACTGTTCTGGGGCTACAGTTACTCTGCAAATTGAATTCATATTGATAATACGTAGTAAGCAAACTATTTTTCAGAAAGACAAAATTTCCAGCCTGTTCTCAGCTATGTAGAGAACAGTGCCATATTTCAGAACAAACAGTATTAATTTTCCTTTTCCACTCTTAGATTAAAATAGGATTTAATTCAATGACCAGAAAAAAATACCATTAATAACTGGCTTATTCCTTGAGACTGTAACTAATAAAAATATACTGGCTGGTTTTTTGCTTTCATTCTGTCTGCACCACAGGTACCTTTGACAACCAGAGAGAAACCATCTTCTGACACTGACCAAATAAAGCTATGTTATTTTACAGTTATTACATGCCATGGGGGGCAAAAAAAGAAAAGAGCAACAAAAAAACCCCAAAACATAACCCCCAAACCTAAAGCTTTACTTAACACCTACCCTACCCCCAAGGAATGCATTTTCAAGGACTGACTTAGGAAACCACTTTACTGGGTGTCTGGAGGCTTTCTGCCTGTAAGAGCAGGGAATTAATACAAAGAAAATGTATAAAGAGAAGAAAGGAAAGTTTTCCTTCCACAATAAGGTGATTGGTATGAATGCAAACATTGCCAGTGACTATGGTTCCTGGGACTAGAGATGGCAGGGCTTGAAACACAGCTTGAAATTACTGATTCTTAAAGGGGAAAAAAAGGAAAATAATAATAATAATTTAAAAAAAATGGTAATGACTCCGTATTATTTTATCCCAAGTAAATTTTGCTGTAATGACTTTTTCCTGCTTAGCATTAGCCCCTTTGCCACTACAAGCAGTGGCCACAAGCCAGTTAAATTCTGCAGGAAAGATTTGGGACTTCAGCACAGCCAAATGCAAGGTGGGCTAAATCATGTTCACTAAACCCATGGAGAGAATTCACTTCATCCAGAAAGAGATAAGCTTATGAAATGCTAGAATTTTAAGTGTAGCCTATATTTGTTGATACATACATGCATGTTTTATAAAGAATTTGAACATTATCAGAGTCGAACTTACAGGATTTCAAATTAAGCTGTGATATTAGCCTGTGTATCCAAGATTGGATGTTCCAGTTGAACATTTGGCAGTGAAGGGCTGCCCTGATAACAGAGCTCATAAAAAGATAAATCTGTTCTTTACAGGCACAGGCATTAACATGGCTCTGGAGTATGAAACCCCTATGAGAAAATGGCCTTTACCTGATAATTCATTGTCCTACGAGTGGAAACTCCTACCTTGTAGGTTCGTAAGCACGTGACAAAAAAAAAGAGCCTTTCAAAAGTTAAAAAATGTGATTCTTAAGAATAATTGCATTGCTACACTGAGAAATTTAGAAGTATTACTTCTCTTCTTAGGGGTCATACAGGAGAAGAGATGGAGCTAGTGTTTATTTGGAACTGTGAACTGCAGTTTTAGGAGATTTTAAAACATCAGAAGCACAGCTTGATCTAATCAAGGACAGCTGTTCCTCTGAGAATAAGCATCACTTGCTAGATCAGAAAGCAGAAATTAAAGAGCTGAACAAAACAAAAAAAAATTGGTCCAGTTGAAGAAAACTTTTCACGATAATCAATTGTAATTATTTTACCTTCACTGTGAAAGGCTAAAATGTTTTGGCTTGGTTTTTCCACTCTGCATTTCATTTGAACATAAGTGAAGGGTCCTTTCAAGTTGAAAAAGTTGAAAAAAGTATTAAAAGCGCTTTAAATTGCATTTAAAATATGCCATTATATACTAAACTAAAACATTTAGTTTTAATAAAAAATACTATTGGTAGATATTCAGGTCATTTTATTTTAAATGAAGAAGACTTGTTTAAAAAAAAAATCCTTTTCCTAAAGTAATCTTTTTCTAAAATTTTTTTTTAAAAAAATTCATATTTCACGTTTGTTATACACTTCATAGTTATAAATATCATTAGGCTTTTAACAAAATCTGAATACTTTCAAAATTATTTTTGCTGTTATAATGGTAAATGTTTAGGGATATTTTCAAGTGAAATTTGATTTGGAACACAATTTTCTAACCAAATTTTTTAGAAATAAATTCTAAAATTTGGGTTTAGTAATATGAAATCAGTCTTGAAGTTATGAAATATGTAAGCAAAGTTTTAGTTTAACTGTAACCAAAGTTCTTCCTCTTAAACTTGTCAGTGTAGAATTTCTGTAAAACAGACTTGATTATATTTCTTTCATATTCCAAATGTATGAAAAGAGTTCTGAATCAATGGAATAAGGTGGAGTTCCTTAGACTAGAGATTTAAAGTCAATCAGTGCGTATGTTATATTTTCAATCTTTATCTAGGTACATCTTATTTTAAATTTTATGCCAGGTTAATTATTCAGCAAAACAAAAACTATACCCATTTCATTACTGTATTCAAGAAGCAAGTTAATTTAACATAAAATCATAATTAAAACTTTCATTCTAAAGTAAAGTCTTTTGTTCATGATACCCTTGTGTCTTAACTGGAATTTCAGGATGATAGCCATGGAAGTGACAGAACACAGCAAAGCTGTGAAATTTCTTGCATAGCTGTCATGTTTGGGTCCCTGAATTTTCATACCACAAAAATAATGTGATGTTTTTTATAAAACCATGGGACAGCATTCTAAATGCTGTGGAAAATCAGCTGGAGCCATACGACATCAGGGAGGTCAGGTCTCCTGCACTGATGATAAATATACACTCCCATGTTTCCCCAGAAGGAAGGACAGTTATCACACTTCTCCTATAAAGTACAGGAACGTTTCTGCATTGAGATCACTCTCTCCTCCCAGATGTGAGAATCAGCAGTTACAGAGTGATGTCAGCAGGAGGTGGTTTTTGGCAATATCAGGACTGCAGGCCAAGCTACCTCCTGGTGTAATTCCATTACCCAGCATTATTTTGCCTTCCATTTAAAAGAGAGTTGGCCCTGTCACCATGCTTTCCAGTCAATGCTGCTGCAAGTTCATGCAGAGACCACAAAAGGAGAAGATGAAAAGCAAAAATAAGCAATAAATATACATCTCATTGACATGGTCACCTAAATAAATCCAAGACTGTGTTACAGAAAGATGACGTTGCTGAGGAAAAGACAAACAATGTCAGAGAAACTCAAAAGGCATCCTGGTACTTTGCTTTTATTTCCCTAGTAGACTTAAAGAATGTTAAATATTTTGGCATACTCAAAAAACTTATTTTTTCAAAGAAAATTTCTTCTCAGATCCGCATAAAAACTCCTAGATCTACTTGAAAGCAATCCAAGATAAAACAGACAAGGAATGGAGGGAGTCCTGGCTTTTCTCCTCCCAGTCAACAGCCAACGCAGTACAATGAGGAATTTATTTCTGGTCTCTGCCCATATTTCCAGAGTGCAGCAGGGAACTGCTAACATGCATTACATCACATCAGCTTAGCCACCAGTGAGACTGAGACACAATGCTTGCCAGGATTACCCTGTCTGCTGCTTACAGGTACCTGAGGACATGATTAAAGACACAACCAGCACCGAAACTCAAAGAAAAGATGGGAATAAGAGCATTCCTGGAATACCTTGTCAAGACTTGAGCAGTTTGTGGCGCTGTGGGTGGACACTGAGAGCCTTTCAGCCACACATAGATGCAGGCTCACGCCTTGGCGTATTCCTGAGTGCTTTACCTGCTCTCACTGTAACTGCAGTAAATAAGAGAATGAGCAGCATTTTCTTCAGAACACTGGGTGATAAACCACTTGTGTGCTCTTTTGCGATGATTTTTTTTCAGGGGAAGGGTGTGTTCAGCTGAGGTTTTCTACTTTTAGATTTTGTATCCCTTCCCTTCGCTTAAATTTCCTACTGCTTGCAAGAATTCCTATTTTACCGTGTAAGGAAGTATTTCTACATCATTGTACTTGAAGTTTGGAGGTTGGCTGCATGCTCTGCTTTTACCTCTAGCAGTAATCACTTAACCAGCAAAATCTCCCAGTTCTGTTTTCCCCAAAAAGAATCCTGCCAAGCCCCACTCATTGTTTTGCTTTTCTTCTCTGAACTATTGGTTTTATTTTAGTCATCAGATTCTCTGAAATGTTTCATGCAACCGAGGTCGATCTCCTCAATAAAAGAAAATCTCAATTGCCTTTCTACATGCCTCTGAACCCATACTTTTTGAATAATTTTGCTTTTTTAAAACTCAACAAAAAATGCTCCAGCTGAAATTTTCCAACTAGTTTCTTTCTAGGGGAAGCCGAAAGAACATAGTAAATAAAATTTCGAGTAATTATAGGGTGGAACCTGTACAGTAACTACAGGCATGAGAAAACCAACAAATACATGAGCTGGTATCTGCCACAGAGCACTAAATGCCTACATCTGGGAAAAGATCAGTTTAGGTACTGTGCTGTATTCGTGCTTCTCTGCAGTATAATTAAGCACAAAAGCCATGACAGCCTTAATCAGATGATTGCAGCAAATTTAGGTAAGACCCTGCTTAAAGGAAATCCTGTTAGCAATAATTCTTTAACAGAGAAAGAGACTAAAGAGACTTAGGCATGATTATCCATACTGAAATGAATGGAGTTCAGTACAGATCAATATAATTGCCAAGCAAAATATGTATTTGATCTGCCTTTTTGATGGATTCTCCTGGGAACAGATGTATAAAAAAAAATTGCAAGCTGCAATCCCACTGGTGTTCATCCAGAGCTGGACTCCCCACACACTCTCAGCTGTGGAAGTTTCTCTCTTTTCTATGCACAGCTTCCCGCAGCCCTGCTAGGGCACAGTGTCAGTATGAAGCAAAGCAAGGCTTTAAAAGGGTTAACCAAAGTATCTTGCTCTAAGAAAGCTAACCCCCCTTCATATCTAGGCTACTCAAGGAGATGTTGTTCTGTTCCGTTCAGCAGACCTGGACCCACAGAAGAACACTAGGAGCGTTACACAAAGTGCTTAGGGGTAATAAATTAAGGCAAAGTAAGCTAGGGTAGACATTTGAATAGGTAAAGTAGGCCTGAAGCCAAGGCTTTCTCCAAGCTTCAGTGACTGGGACAAAGACAATGGGGAATTCAAAAGTACACCTGAGGAAGAGGAGAAATTCCAAGACCCCCGAGATGAAGTAACAGGATGTACCACCAAATTATTCCTCAAAATGGAGACCACGCCCCAAACTCCGCCTTAACTCCACCTGCTATGAATATTGTAATCTAATAATGTGATAGAATGAATATGTATGTAGAGATGTTGTAATCACTCTCAAGAGCTGTATAAATTACCTGTCTTTACACTGACCACTCGGAAGCTCTTTGTCCAGCGCGAGCTGGGGCTTCCCGCGATCGCTAATAAATACCTTGCTGTTTAAGGACATAAAACTCTGTCTCTAAGCAGTCTGTATCGGCCTTTTTGGGCTTCAAGTAATGCCGCCCCCAAGCCCAGAGAAACAGCCCTGGAGCAGCTGCCTTCCCACCCACCGCTTGGACCAGCAGCAGAGCTCCCAGTTCAACTTCCCACTGCTCCTGTGCTTGCACAATAGGATGGTCAGGCAGGAAAATTGTTTTTCTGTTGCTCAAGAAGAAATTTGGCCATCTCAGACTCCAGAATATTTCAGAGGCATAACCAATCACCTGGTTTATTTACATAATTTCCTTACCCACTTCCTCCATCCTAAAGTGTCACTTCATTGAATGTGGGGGTAGAAAAAGGACACCAAACCCAGAGCATCAGCCCAAGTAAGATCTGCAGCTTAGCAAGTACATGACAGGAAAGATAATCTTGTCCTAACATCGCTCACCTTGGCAGACCGCAGTATCTTCTTTTCCCCTGCCAGTGACCAGCCATGTCCTCCAACATCCCTTTGTGCTTTTATGTTATTATTAGGATTCAGATGGATGAATTTAATGATCCAAATGTATTTAGTCATCACCTTTAGATGTAAGCAGTTCTGATTGTAACCTTTTTTTTTTAAAAAAAAAAAAGGTTTTTCAATGTTCTCCATTCCTTCTCATCAGTCACTTGCAGATTCATAAAAATTCAGTTGTTTGCCTCTCTAACTCAGTCCAAGTATTTTTGCTAAGGCTTGGATGAAACAGCAGTCCAACAAGACTAAAAGAGACGATAGAATCACAATATTGATCCCTCTTTTTGTTTGTTTAAGAACCAAGTGGGGACCCAGAAGAAATTTGACAAAGTCTCACTCTTGCCAACAGTCTGTGGGTGGAAAACAATACATTTCTGAGCACTCCTTTGGGTGAAGAGTCTTTCACATTTAGAATGGGTACCTCAAGCACTGGAGGTTACACTTGCATTTCCAGTTGTGAATAAAAACAAAGTGTTCCTAGGGGAGGAGAAGTACCAGACGCTGAAGCCAAATTCATCAGCACAGAAAAGTGCCTAGTGAGAGCAGGTACAGAACTGTACTTCTCTTCTGAGAAGAGCCCAGCTCCCTTAGCAAGCTGAACACCTACAAGGAGCAGAGGACCTGCCGGATGGCTCTGGCCATGTTTGTTAGGGCAAGCAGCACGAGGGAGAAGACGCAGCGAAGACGAAAGGTGAAGGCTGCACAGTTTCCAAAGGACAAAACTACACTGTTAGCTGCATTTGGTAAGCAAACAAAGCAAGCAAGGGGGCAAGGAGCAGACCTCATAGAATTACAGAATCATAGAATCGAAAGACCTCTGAGATCATCAAGCCCAACCCTTGATCCAACACTGCTATGGTTACTAGACCATGGCACTAAGTGCCACATCCAGTCTCATCTTAAACCTCCAGGGTTGGTGAATCCATCACCTCCCATTACAATATCTGATTACTCTCTCTACAAAATTTTTTTCCCTAATATCCAATCTAAACCTCCCCTGGCACAGCTTAAGACCATGCCCTCTTGTCCTACTGCTGGTTGCCTGGGAGAAGAGACCAACCCCCACCTGGCTACAACCTCCTTTCAGGCAGTTGTAGAGAGCGATGAGGTCTCCTCTGAGCCTCCTCTTCTCCAGGCTAAACAACCCCAGCTCCCTCTGCTTCTCCTCAGGATTTGTGCTCCAGTCCCTTCACCAGCCTGGTTGCTCTTCTCTGGACCTGCTCCAGCACCTCAATATCCTTCCTGAACTGAGGGGCCCAGAACTGGACACAGCACTCCAGGTGTGGCCTCACCAGCA
Source organism: Oxyruncus cristatus (assembly GCA_013399855.1). Lineage (NCBI taxonomy): Eukaryota > Metazoa > Chordata > Aves > Passeriformes > Cotingidae > Oxyruncus > Oxyruncus cristatus. The sequence continues at coordinate 2,309,693 of VXAY01001328.1, forward strand.
CCGAGTACAGGGGCAGAATCACTTCCCTGTTCCTGCTGGCCACACTGTTCCTGATCCAGGCCAGAATGCCATCGGCCTTCTTGGCCACCTGGGCGCACTGCTGGCTCATGTTCAGCTTCCTGTCAATACAAACTCAATGTGAAAGAGCACTGCCTGTTGCACAGGAACACTTCTCCCTCCCTCCCTACCCTATCCAGGAGCCACAACCCCTCTGCCCGAGCAGCCACAGGGAGACCAGCAGGCTGCAGAACCAGAAGAAGGAGAAAGGCACAATGTCCCACCTGCTTTACTACAAATACAGGAAGCTGCAAGTCTGTCAGGCTTAAGGACCTTACTGCAGGATGAGACGTTTCTGGCATTCAGGAGCTTGATCTAGCTAACGATGTTTAAATATAATCTTTGCCATCCAATGATGAAGAGAAGGTAGAGCAGTTCCGGTACAAATTTTCCTCTACCCAGCAGAGAAAGAGAAGGAGATAAGGTTTGGACCAAACAGCTGGTAGTAATCTTTAAATATTTGTCAGCTACCACTGTTGTTTCCTGGATTTTCAGTTGCAGCTGTTGTAACCAGCAGTGCCATCTGTCTTGGAGAGCCTGGCCAAGATCCTGCTCATTTTCTTGACTTTTTACTTGTAATTTTTTTTCCTCACCGATTTTTCTCACCCATTCCTCTGGCAGAGTCTTGTGGTTATCCTTCCTCCTCACAGTGAGAGCAGATTCAGCAGCATCCTTCCCTCAGGAAGGAATAGATTTGCTGCAGCCACCTGTCCTTTACAGCCTCTTATTTTAGCTCTGAAACCAAGTTGCTATTTCACAGACCATGTTTGCCTTTCAGTGGCTGTCCCTGTGGCTCCCCTCCAGCGCACAACATGAGTTTGGAGGGATTTTGAATTTGCTTCCTTTCAATCCGAGCAGCTCATGCTGGTGAAGTCATCAGTCCAAACCAAAAGAACTGCTGCCCCAAAACCACTGTAAATTTCTGTAATCCCCTGCCTAGGGAGCACTGACCAGTATCCAGGCAGGACAAAAACGCAAAGGAGTCTTGTCTCACATGGCTGCAACACAAATTTGCAAAAGAAGATATTATCTCATTATTTCAATGTGAAGGAAAGAATACAAGACTGTTACTGAGACAGCTGGGATTGTCATGTAATGCCATCATTACATTGCCCTTCCAGAAATAAGGCTCACTGTGGGCTACAGAGATAAGTGGTCACTGTGGCATACACACAATCATGTTGATCCAGAAAGTTGTGCAAGCATGAGTTTAATGCTTCTGAGAACCAGGTGTGACATTGCTCAGAACAAAATCCTTTCTGCATCAGAGGCAGATATGTCCTGGGCACTGAGTGTGATGTGATGTGATCAGAGTTTTCACCCTGACTTTGGTCCATCTGCTGGGGGAAACAAAACCAATCTGAACTCCACATCACTGGAATGTCAGTATTCGTTACCTCCAAGAGCTAGACCTAGTGGCAGTAATTTTAAGAAAGTCATGAAGAAGCTGTTCATTATTTTACTTGGATATTCAGGTTGAGTTTTAAAACACCAAGAACTGATTTTTAGACCTGGCATTTAAAAAAAAATTGAATGGGACCAGTTCCACATTCAGGGGAAAGGAAAAAATAATCATACGTAATAAAATTCCCTCAAACTCATGACTCTAAAAACCAAGCGCTCAGATGCAATAGTCCATAATAAAAATCCCATCAGATTTAGGAGCCTGGGGCTCCAGTTTTAGTTTCACAGTAATGAAGTAACCTCTGGCTAACCTGAAATGAACATTTCTGAGCACATTCCCGAGCACATTCCCAAATTATCAGCTGTGTGTTACCATAAAAGCTACTATGAAAAATTCAGAACTAATCCTGATAGAGCAGTAGCTAGAATTGGCAGCAGGCATACAAAACACTACTTTCATTTACAAGTAACAAAGATAATGGAACAAAGCCTCCAGACCACATATGGGCATGACTTACAGGAAAACTAAGTTACTGATTCATCCTGGTTAATTTTGATTATGATAGGATGTGTGCACTGTTGATACACGTACTGAAAGTATTTCAACTTTGAAGACAGAAGATCTAGTTCATAGCTTCCAAAGCAAGAACCATCTACTCACAACCATGTTCTGGGTGAGGAAAGCAAAGAGCCTCTGAAATTGGACTGAGAAAACACACAGAGCTTTGTGGGACTTAGAAGAGGGCAGGCTGCTAACTTTCCATCCAATAGGAAGGCAGGCAGGAGACACAGCATCTTCCCTGGAAACCTTTGCCCTGTCATGGTTGTAGGAAGGAATCCCCGCTGCTTTGGGTGGGCATTACAAGGTGTTTTTCCCTGAGTGTAAGATGGCATCACCTGGAAGAGGGCTGTAGACAAATAAGTACATTGATGGAGTGGCTTTGTAAAGAAAGACCAATAAGAACTTTGGGAATAATGTTGCTGAATTACATGAGGCTCAGAGACAAAAAGGCGTGCAAGCTAAGAAGATCCTCCAGGGGTCCAGGTAACACTCAAACCTACTGTAACCTGGCTGACGCTGGCAGAAATGCACCAGGGAGTAATACAGCCTGCTCAAATAAAAAACACAGGATAATGGAAAAACATAGTTTTTTCAGGGGTCACTCTCTTCACAAGACACCATTTTATACAATAGTTTTGAGATCTTTTCTTTTTCGACCTTCACTAGGGGAAGGCAAGCAGCTTATCCTACACATGCAGAACATTTTTTCTGAGACAGTATCTCAACGAGGGAGATATAAACCTCTGGGTTTTCCTGCACTTTATGGGTGTTTTTCCAGCTACTGAAAGGACTCATTTCTGAGTGACAATGAGATGATTGGCATTTGTCTTTATCTTCCCCTTGTGACTTCCCATGTGGTCTCTTCTCATCAAAAATCTGCAGGGTAGGAATGAGCACAAGCTCTTCTGTGCAGCTGCTGCTTTGGGGCCCTGACAAGAGCAGGTATCCAGACACAACATAGGCATAGCCCTGCTCCTGCAGGTGCTTTACACTTACAGCTGCCATGAATCACGGCACTGATGCCTATAAAATGGCACAGAGATCTACATCACCTCACTGCTTCCCCTGTGCCTCAGTCCTGTGGCACCTTTTCATGACTGTGGAGACACCAGTACGAAACAAGGTAGCAGTGCTGAGGAGTTTTTCTCCACAACCAGGAACGAGAGTCTAGGCTCACAGCCTCACTCACAGAGGTTGAATTTTATTCCAATTCCTCGACATAGAATTGTAGACTTGTTTGGGTTAAAAGGGGCCTTTAAGGATCATTCAGTCACAGCCCTTCTGCCACGGGCAAGCACATCTTTCCCTAGGTCAGAGCCCTGTCCAACCTGACCTTATACATTTTCAATGGTGATGGGGTGTCTACAGCTTCTAGACATCTCATATTAATGGCAACTGCAAGTGAATACTTGCCTCTGTTGTCTGTGTATAGTTACAGGTTTAGAAACAGGGCTGCATAGGAAAAGGTAGTAGTTTCACAAAATATTTTGGTGTTTGATTTAGTTCCAAATCGCAGTCGCAGTTGCAGAGCAAGAAAGCATTTCAAAATTATAAAGACACCCCGGACCCAAAACAGGCCAGCTGTCTGGGTGCACCAGGGTCCTAAATCATGGTGGGTTAACACCCTTCTGTCTGTGAGGCCATTTCACAGAGCCTCTTCCAGAGTCCTGGATCAGGGATGCCTGAGGTGGCCAAAAGCGAAACCAGACACAGTCAAGCTGGCATAAAGGTATTTAGGTTTTACCACCACCCAGCTTTGTCTCCCTTGAAACTACATCCAAATCAAAAGGTGTCTTTGAAAGGCTTGTTTCAATAGAGCAACAGATCTTAGCCAACATCTCCGAGAAAGTTTTGTGCCTAGCTCCAGCCACGCTTGTTGACAGCCTCCTCCATGTCATATCATCAAGTCACTGACTGTCACATCTCCTGCTGTCTTGTTAACACTGTCCTCTTCTCATGTAGGGCTGAAGTGGCATTAACTTTCTGGATGGATTGTTTCCACCTAACATATGACAGAGAGCTGTCAGCACAGATTCAGATGAGAAAGTCCCTGGGGATCACTGCAGATTCAGAGACCACAACCATAAGAAAGTTTGTTTGTATGCAGAGAATCTGATTTATGTCCCTAATATTGTAAGGTGTCTGCACCTTTAATCATGATTGCTTTTACCAATTTTTAAAAGATTTTTAAAATATTTTCAAATATTTTTAAAAGAAAATACACAGTTAAATAAAAGCAGCCTGCTATCAGGAACCACAAAATAATTTATAAACAGTCATCAAAACTTGAACTGATTGTGACACATCCCTCAGATATTTACAGGAGAGAGAAATTCATATCAAATGTGCTCTGAAAAGTATTTATAAGGGCAGGCTGAGAGACAGAGAATCTAAAACACAGAAACGATTTATGAAAACCCCAATTGGGTATAAAACTATTTTCAGTACCCTCCGTATTGCATTTTACCAACAGTAAATGCAAAATACAGTTTTGCTTAAACCAAATCAGCTTAACATATATATCCTCAAAACTAAACAGTGCTAAGTTATGAGAACCTGATTCATATGAGAACCTGGTTCTATTTATATATATTTAGCCATGGACTCAAAAAGGAACTAGTCCTAATAAGCAGAGATCTGAACACTGGTATAGCTTCATTACATGGGCAATAATGCATAAGACAATTACCTGCATTGCAAACAAATGATTTTTATATTGGACATTTTTTGATAAATTTTTGCTGCTAATCAGTAATACTGTAAGTCAGTTACTCTCCAAAACACTTGATTAGTAGTCAAGAACTATGAATGACTGCCTAGATGTAGTAGAGCAGCTGCATCATCCTTTCAATTAGGCAAGCATTTCTGTGTCATCCCTGGTGGTTTAGAATAGTCTGTAAGTAGGACAGAGCAGTTATCCAATAAATTCAGTTTTAAACAGAAATTATTCATTTCTGATAGTTAAACAAAAGCTTTTTATAATCCCTCAAAGAGTAGGTTTTATAGCGCAGCAATTGTCTCCCTTCCCTTGTTCACAACTGCACGCAAAAATTGCCACTCAACTGCAAAATTTTATGTAGTTTGTAAATACACTAGTATGCTTCATGTGATATAGATGCAGAATGCATCTCATAAACACCTTAACTTGTAATCATAAATTTCATTAATAAACATCATAATGATCTTTTATGATAACTACTAATATATAAAAACCTTATCAATCTTCTATCATTATTAACATAAGAAGACATCATCTAAATTACAAATAGCTGACTTTTATAATAAACTCTAGATATAATTAATATATTTAACATTCACATTGAAAGCTGATGCAAAACAAAAACCTTGTTGAACCCAGATTCAGCACAATGACAGTTCTAGATCCCAACCATGCAAACCAACAGCCAGTTGGCTTAAAAAGAGAAGGGCTAAGACCTACATGAAGTTACTAGACTTTATCTCTGAATATAGGTGTGAGCAATTGCACATGAAAAGCAGGTAAAGAAGAAAGGAATACAGGGTTTGGAGTGTTGTTTTTCAAAGGGACTCTTCAGAGTCCTAGCACACATTGGGTGGTGTGGCAAACTGCACTGGCTGTATTTCTCTCTTCTCTTTCCCCCTCCACACAGAGGACAACATCCCCACAAGGACAACTGAGCAGCGCATTAGCCTCCTCCAAAACAGGATCATGTGCCACCTCAGTAAGTGTTTAACCTCAAACACTCGTTTGAGGTTACAGAGCCCTGTTGTGGTACCTGCACCTCTGTCACACCTCCCCAGAGCAACCATTTCTCAGACACAGGATGTTGGGATACCTGTTGTGCTGCCAGCTGCTGCCATCTCTATGCACTTCTTTTTCTTACTGGTCTTTTTGTAGTTTCCAGTTTGATGTGTAGTTTCTGGTCTTTGTCCTTTAAGTGTAGGCTGTTGATATAGCTCAGTAAAATGCTTCTTTGCATGTCCAGTGAGAGCATACTTTAGAAAAAGAAGTCTTTTGAGGAGCAGTGGTGGAATGCAAGTCTCTTCTATTTCTATTTTGATACGATTTCCCTATTCTTAAACATTGCTACTCTCTATACTACATAGTTAATCCAGAGTTTAAAGATTCAAGGCAGTCCGTGAAATTACAAGTAATTTTCATGCATCAACAGAGGTAGGATTTTTTATTTTTTCTGACATTTTGACCAGAAACCAGCTAGAATGTAGGAGCCTGATCAAATGGGTGTTAAAGATAATCCTGAAACCTCTCCTGAGGTACAGAGAAAAACAAGAATAGAAAACTTCGAAGACTAATAAACAGAAGCTATCAGTGTAGCAGTAGCCATATTTTCCTTTCCTGAGATCTTATCTCTTATCTTCGTAGAGTTAAAGGAAAAATCAGCATCAACTTTATTGGAGTAAGGCTTTCTCCCCTCTTGACTTGGCATACTGTGTGTGTGCCATGATATCAAGACAGGATTAGACCCTTATTATCAGCTTTTCTGTTGGCAGCCCTCAGCATTGCAGGTTACTGCAGCTACAGGAGATAATGATTTCCATCTAGTGATTTTAGACTACTAAAAATGCAAATGAAGTACAGTCCCACCTGAAAAAATCACATACCTGTATTGCATTGCATTCTGCCTTATTTAATATCTCATTAGGTATACTTTAGAAGGAGCTGGAAACCACTAGAAAGCTTTTACATTCTAACACAGGTTCTTTTTGAAAGCTTCCACCAGCTGACCATGGTACTTTTCCATTTCACCACTCATCACCAAGATGGTGTCATAGATTAAGTATCTCAGGATGTATCACAGAAGTACAATATTTATTCATGTTAGATCTCATTTTGTATCAGCATCTTTACCATGTAAGCTCTAAAGGAAAATAAATTTAATAAGAGCCATCTGTGACATAAAACTGCAGAAGAAATAATTAAGATTAGTAGCAGACCTGGTTCCTGAATGAAGATATACAATGTATAACCCAAGTTTATGAACCCACTTTATCTAAATGATTAGTAGCTCACTTTTTTGTTGATGGCATTTAGGGCATGAAAAATCATGCTGTTGTATTAGCCATTTGATCAGCAACTTGTATGATTTAAAAAAAAATAAGAAAAAGAAAGCACTGTTCAGTTCTCTGACTCAGACAAAGATTATAAGTATCACAGGGCTGGCCTCTTAAAATAAATACTTTTAAGAATTTTGATGTATAAACAGACAGACGGAAATCTTCACATTCATGCAGCTTATTTAAACCTTGTTGTCTTGAGTCTTGCAGCGTATATTTGGCTTTTCATTTTCCTTTTAGAAATTTCATTTCAAAAGCACCTTAGGAACTACTATTTTAAGCCTACACATATCATTGCAGGGATGCCAGTGCTAACCTGCTGACAAAGCTGCTTAAGGATGCCCTGAAATCAAGTTCAGCAGATGAGAAAGAGAGGGCAGAGTCGCTATTAGATGCTCATCCTTCAGGAGAAGTTTAAATCCCTGCTCTTCAGTGAGTGATTTCAAACAGTCTATACTACCTTCTCCACTTCAAAAATCTTTTATTATATAAAATTTTCCGTGTCTATTTAGACACCTTTTAGTGTTTATAGCATACTTTCCACATGACGAGCTGCCAATGAAATTCAACAGACGAGCCGGACTTTAAAAAAATTATTAGGGTTTGCAAGTATTTGCTTAAAGATCTCCTCCATTCTTTGAGAAGGTTCAGAAATGTGTCTGCCCTTCATATGTCCTGTTATCAGATAATAACATACTCCGCAATTTTACGCTCCAAAAACTTCTGGAAGTAGCATTGAACAAAAGACCTTGTAATTGGCTTTTAAGAATGATAGAATTATAGTATTGTTTTACATATGGAAAAAATGAAGGTTATTCTTCAAGGCCCTGTATTTCATCCTATGCTATATTAACACACTTTAACCAACACTGGCACCCCAAAAAGAGTGGATCAAAATGTTCTCTAGCTGCATAAGGCAGCTCACTCAATTTGATCAAACATTATAAGCTACACATGGGTTTCATTCTACTTAAGAAGCTCAATTATTTAAACATCCCCAAATCTAATAGCCTACCAGGTGCCTGCAGCTCCTCATTCGTATTTATATTCATTCATATTTAGGGGTGGGATGAAATACAAAGTGTTCAAATCCAGCAAACACATTCCAGAATAACTCCCTTATATTCAGATAATGCTCATCTGAAAGTAACACGAAACTTCCACCCTCCCTCCTTTATTTTACCATTCAGACTTGTAGCTTGGATATCTAGCTCTTCCATTTTAATTCAAGGCTGCAACTGCCTAGTACCAGTAAAGCCAGAAGGCAAAAAATTTGATGCAAGCTTTGTAGGATGGCAAATATACACAGATTAAGCTACATTTCAACAGTTCTGGACTGTGGAAGGCTCACCTGCCATGTGAATGAAGTACTGTTAAAACAAACTTAGTAAATCACATGGCAAATATCTATGCCTAATGAATACATAGCTTAAGAGAAATATCTAAACTCATAGCTCAGTGGCCAACAAGATTAGCCTGAAAAGAATCTCCTTCAATAAAATTTTAAAAATATTTATCATATAATTTAAAATATTTTGTTATACCACCAATTAGATTGGCAACACAATTTTTTTTTTTTAAAAAAAGGTAACTGTAGATTCGGTGGTGCATTTTCTCAGCAAGATATTTTTTTACTTCTTTTCCTATTGTAGTGTTTCCACTGCATATCCACTAATCAGTCTCTGTGGAGCAGATTTATTTGAGTGAATAGCATTTGAGTAACGGTCTGAATTCTCTTCTAGACACAGAGTGTGGTCCAAGTGAAAGTACTTAAAGTACTCCAGGCTGGATCTCAGCAACCACAGGTTTTACCACTGATTTTGCCAAAGACTGTGTTTATGTTCATTTATCTCTCTGTACACCCATTTCCTCATTTCCATGGTCAGAAGGTCAAAATATTTTGTGTGCCCTCCTCTCACTGGGCTCTGCAGTAATATCAACCTATGTAGTAAAAACTTGATCTTTGCCCTGAACTACTAGCACCTGAGTGCAAGATTATGTTTCCAGAGAGCTTCCAGTTCAAGATTAAGCTTTCAAGAACAAAATAGGGCTTTTTAGGTCACTACTATGTCAAGTGTGAACCACTGTGCTCTATCAAGGTGTACATGCAGTGTATAGCATTCCTTTCTTATTTAATCTTTTTTATACTGTCTTTTAACATGCCCTTACCAACTACACCACGTTTTATTTTCCATGGTGTAACAGTTTGCACAGTCTCTCCCAAGCTAAGAATTCTTGCCTTGCGCCTGCCTCCAAAGAGCATTTATACCTGTTTCCTCTAGGATGGATCATAGCACTCTTATTTTGAAATCAATCACCCAAGCTGGTTCTTGCAAAAGACAGAAAAATTAACTACGTGAGGATCTAGGAGCTTTGAACTGCAGTTGACCAACACAAATGCGCAACTTCTGTGTATTTACACTGAAGCTGGTGGCAACTCCAGGAAATTTGTCCTTGGCATTAGTCATTCTTGTGTTGATCCTTAGCCAAGATCCCTGTTAGACCAGCTAATCTGTGTTATCCTTTTACCTCATCCCCCTGGCAACATGCAGATTGCAGATGAAGGGAGATACCACAACTGCAGATGAAGGCAGGTTTGGAGAATAACACTGCTTTAGATTTGTCTATCAATTTATGGCTTGTTTTGAGACACCAGATACGCAGAGAACTCTTTGGTCTACAGGGAGCCAAGGTGATCTATAGTTCTCAAGATCACTGCAAAAAATCATATTTTTTTTTCAATTTGTTTACATTGTTCATTCTCATTTACCTGTTCACCCCCTACCCCTTCACTCAGAGAATAGAATAGAATAGAATAGAATAGAATAGAATAGAATAGAATAGAATAGAATAGAATAGAATATCCTCAGTTGGAAGGGATGCACAAGAATCACTGAAGTCCCACTCCTGGCCCTGCACAGGACCATTCCCAAGAATCACACTGTGTGCCTGAGATCATTTTCCAAATGCTTCTTGAACTCTGGCAGCTTTGGCGCTGTGAGTACTTCCCTGGGGAGCCTATTCCAGTGTCCAGCCACTGACTGAATGAAGAACCTTTTCCTAGCATCCAACCTATACTTCCCCTGACACAGCTTATTTCCACAGTAAATGGAAGTGCATTTGCTCCTGGCTTTGCAAAATCCTACCATGCTCTCTGACAGAATGGTGCCTGTGAGAACCGCAATGAAAATCACAACTTCGAGCAGCTTGGCTGGTTTAAAATCTGGGATTGAACTTAACTGTACTAGTCCATCAACAGGATTGACAATTTTCATTTATTCCATTCTAATAATACAAGCTTAAGAAAAATTCAGTATTTGAACCTCTGCATTCCTGCAAAGGCAGGAGATAGCAACAGAGAAAACACAAATTCACTGAAGTCAGATGGATTTTTCCTATGGTAGATGGTCAGGTTTTGGGTTTTTTTAAGCTACATTTCTCATCTCTTCACGATGTGTATCTGTATCTAGCAGACATGCTTACCGCTTTTCTCAGATCTGCTTCCTCCTCTCCTTTCACACTGGTCATCTGGTTGTTCGTCTTGTGCAATTGAATTTGGCAGGTGCAAGAACATTTGTTTATGCTGTGCACAAACTGGGGGATGCTATTTTGACAGCTGATAGTTCTGCAGCATTCTTGGAGACTTTTAAAAGCACATCGAAAACTTCTTTATTTACAAAGATTTTCATCTGGAATGCACAAATCACCTATGGCCAATCAGTCAAAGGAATATTTGACTGTATTTTTAGGTATCCACCTTGTACAGGCTTTGCACAAGCCGAGAAAGTATTTTGTCTCATTTTGCTATTTTGGGAACTTTAAAATTCCTGTTCCTTCATTCTTCCTCTGTGCTTGATTTTCTTTTTCATTGAGTGGTTTGAGGAAGGGCTTCAGGTTGCCAGTTTTTGTTTTGTTTGGCCACTTCCTCTGCTTTGGTCACTGCAGTGAATGCAAGTGAAATCTGGGTTTTCCTCAGCTCCACGCAGCATCAGAAGACAGTCACAGAGTGGCCGTGATCCCCTGAACATGTCCAGGAAGTTGTGTCGTATTCCAGCCTTCCTTTTTGTGCTTGCAAAACCACAGGTTTCCCAAGGCTTTAGTGGCATGATTTGTATTACTTTTATTTCCCTTTGATCATTACCATTTCAGCTGATGCTACTTCTTGCTCTTCTTCCTCCTTCTCAGTCAAACAACATTTAATGGAGAGGTATGTGCAGTTGGTTGTTTTCTCTTTCCCTATGGTTCCATTCCTTCCATCTCCTTTAGCTTAGGAGAAACATTAGGCACTGATTTTTAGCAAATACCCACAGCCCTGCTGATACAAATCAGCAGGAGCAACAAGTGTTCAGCAGCTCTGAACATCAGGCCCTATCTGCATATTTATGCCATGGCCAGTGGCCAAGGAGCTGAGCTTCTGAACCAGGCTGGTGTTGTCAATTCCGGTGATTTTATTTTTAGTCTGAGATTTTGTGGTGATTTTAATCAGTGCTCTGGAGTAAGTCCGTTAATTACTAGTGTCAGCACTCATCAGAGAACTCTGACTCTCAGGAACCCAGAGAGGAACACAAAAATACCATCCAGGTGCCAATGCAGGTCAAAAATGTATTCTAAAATTCTTTATTTTATGAAATATTAATTTAAGCCACTTCTTTGACTGCGGAGGACACAACCCATGATACTTAAGACTTGCAGTAATGCAAAACTTCGAAGTGATTTTCACTTTGTTCTCTATGTCAGTGGAAAGTATACAAGGTCTTTATTATAGAAACTGGGAAAATACTCATACTGAGTGGTGACTTGGTTTATTTAATGTTCATTTAAAATAAGCCCACAATACTTATGTAATCAAATGTTCCATAAGCGCACTAGTAAGCTAAGATACTGACAGGAATGTTCACTGGTTTCTTCTGAAGGGTCTATTATTTGTCATTCACATAAATCCTCCCAGAAAACCTCATTCTCATCCGACCAGGAAACTGAAATATGCTGTCTGATGTACAGACACAGACAGAACATATGAGCTCTTGAGTATGGTATATTTATAACCAGCTGGCCTTATAGATTATACACATACATACAGTATAAACCTAATATAACTCATAAAAATTAATTGGAAATTAATTTTGGGGGGAGAAGGTGTCAGTTTCGTAATCTGTTTGCAGACAACTCATGAACAGAAAGAGTTTGGGCTCACCAGATATATGTTTGTTCAGCTTGGTTTTGTCTTAGATAAATTACTGGATTTTCTTCTCTATAAACTTCTTACTGGATATAAATAGGTCTCAAAAGGTTGATCTAACTGCAAAATAAATAATGGAAGAATGAAAGACCTTCAGCAGTTTCCTTAACAATATGATAATGACACAAACATGGCAGTGATGTTTCTGGCACTTGCTATTTTGAGAGGTTTTCATCTCTCTTGAAATGAAGAACCCAGTGGGAAACAATAAGGCAAAGGTTTCCTATGGACAAACATCAGTGCTGCAAGTGGAGAAGAGCCTCTCAGTTCCTTGAAGAAGCATGCATCAGCTTCATACATGTCACATTTATGATCTGTTTTGCCCTGGTCCTTCCATAAGGCTCTTCCTGGGGTTGCTGCCGCCAAAAGTAGTTACTAGGACTTGGCAGAGTAGTCAAAGTTTGTCCCACTTTGCGCGTCTCTAGGTGCCATGAGTGGGATGGCACTCAGGGAGGAGAAACAAAGTGCTTTGTTGCATCCATCTGCACTGGGAAGGCATGAGATAAGGACAGCTGGGAAGGGCTGCTCTCCTGCAGTGTCACACGACTGTGCTGAGACCTGGCCCATGTCTCACGTTTAGTTACATCTGTTGTGTTGGTGCTAGGAACACCCTCAGCCAAACATTTCAGATGCAAATGTTTATATAATGGACCATAAATCACACTATGTGGAAACACGTTTTTTCCTGAATTTTTGTTATTGATGCTAATCAAAATGCAAAGATTGAGATGGTTTAGAGAGGTGGGTGTTTTATCATGTTTTGCGGTACACAAGGCTATTTTTCTCTAATTCTCTATTTGACCTATAGATAATTGATTGTATGTCAGACTGTACATGTTCTGGTTCAGTTGTGTGTTCCACATCATATCTGGTGTAAATAGCAGTTCTTGTCCAAAAATGAAAAAAAAAAAATAAATTCCAAAATGCTTTTATTCTCTGAGCTTATGGTGGATCAACTTCAAGCTATGGCTTTGTAAATCAAAGTTTCCTCGCTGTGTCCCATGTAAGGAATGGTCCTGCAGAAATAAATGCAGATTGAGTGGGAGACAAAATTAATCATTCACTAACCATCCCACCATGATGGAAGAGAAGTTATATATTAGCAAAATATAACACCTTTTTTTCCTCCTCTTCTTTCCCTTATTTTTTTAAGTCAAACACACACTACCCCCTGCTCATGAATAGTGAGACTGACTCTCACACTTCTCTTGGGGTGGGAACTCTGTGTCTTGGATCATCATGTCCCTGCATTATCTCCATTCCAGCCACACTTAAAGGACTACAGAGGCAGGCAGGGCAGAAATCCTGCCTTAGTAATATTATACTTTTTTTACTACTATGAATAAAGAATAGATTAACAAAAAGTCTAAATAATAGAAAAAAAGACATTCTTATGCAAGAAGCAATTATTTTTTCAATTGATTTTAGCTAAGGGACTGCATTGTCAACACTCTTCCATTTTTATTTCAGTTGCTGTTTCTCTTTGTATTGATTTTTTGTAAACATTGTGAGTGGTAGCAATTAGTGACACTTGCCTGGTAGCAATGAACAGTAAAACAGGTATTTTCTGAAATAGACTGGGTGGGGAGAAATGGTAAATGTTATCCATGAAGAACAGAGCCCAGGTTTTAATGGAGCATTGAAAGCCTTCTGAGAGACTGCATAAATGAACTGAGTTTGATCGTAGCAGTGAATTTATTTTTTTCTGTCCTGCAATGAGAAACACATGAGCAGCCAAGGGTCTTATGGGAGGAAACATTCTCCTCAAGCAGTGTTCTGCCAGGTCATGTCCTCCAAGAGACACGTCCAGGACAACCCCTTCTGGCAAACTGGTTGGGTGTTACACAGGACTGGACACCAAACTCTGTGATTTTTCAAAACAGGGAAAGGAATCTGGATAATACTGTAGGAACACTTTTAGGTACAGCTAACCTGATAAATACTGCAGGGATAAAATCCCATGGAGTGCCAGTGACAAGTGAACTGGATTTTATTGAGACAGGGATTTAAATGTCTACATGTGACCAAACACCAGGTCAGACCTCTTAATCCTTTTGCAGGATCAGAATCCTGATCCACCTCCCTCAGCTCCTGTCTCCTAAGAGGGACTCAGGTTGAGTAGCCAACTCCATGGAATGGAAGAATAAATTCACTTAATATGCTGTAGAGAGCTACAAACACATTTACTACTGCACAGGAGATTTAGATAAAATATCCCTTGAAGGTATTTCTGGGAATGGATATGTTAATACTCGAGCACATTTTAAACTGTGATCACTTAACCTGTATAGAAAACTTAGTTTTTGCAGAAGAAAGAGGTTTCTGAAGAAAACGGACCAACTATCTGTGGTGATAGCTGAGGAAGCAGTCTGCAGTGCAGCTGATCACCACTGTGCAATGCAGTAATCTGCTACCTGATGAGACAGGCAAGGTGGCCATCACCTGCTCCAGGTTGCCATTGAGTTCTTAGTATCTGCTGTTAAGAGGGATTTGAGTGATATCATGTACACTGAAAGAGGCATAAAAACATTAGGTTGACCTGCGTATGGTGCCTTTTTTCGCTGGATCACAGAACTGTAGAATCATTGAATCAATCATAGAATATCCTGGGTTGGAAGGGGATGCACTAGCCCAACTCCTGGCCCTGCATAGGACAGCTTCAAGAGTCACACCATATGCCTGAGTGTTGTCCTAATGCTTCTTGAACTCTATCAGGCTTTGTGCTATGACCACTTCCCTGGTGAGCCTGTTCCAGTGCCCGAACACCCTCTGGGTGTAAAACCTTTTTCTAATATCCAGTCTAAACCTCCCTCTGTGCTTGACTTCACCTCTGGACTGAGGGAAACAGCTGTTAAGCAGGGTGGGAGGGAGTTCAGACCAATGAAGTAAGGAATATTTTCTATTTTCACTGGTGCACTGGATGAGAAAAAAGACTGTAAACCTTGTTGGAAGCCAGCTGTGTTCCCCCTGCAAGCATCACCACTCTGCTGTGCAAAAGTTATTGTGAGCCAGCTGTAAAGCACACTCCACATCAGCCACCTAATCCCCGAGGGCACAGAAAAACTGACTCAGTGTACACATATTTTCCACTGTCAGCCAGGAGAGGGAGTTCAGAGAAATAAATAAGTTTAAAAAAACCAGCTTTCAAAACTGTCTACAGCAAGCAATCAAAGGCAGGTCTATCAGAAGGATTCCCAGCTGGGAATATGGAGGGGAAGCAGCAGTGAGTGCAACAAAGCAGCAAAGCCAGTTCCCAGTGCTGCTGCAGCTGTGGTGGATGCCTAATGGTGGCAGCTCTGGAGCATCTGCTTGGTAAAGGCACATTCTCTGGTGCTGCTCTGCAATGTTTGACAAAAATGCAGGGAAGAGGGAAGATAGAAAAGGAAGGAAGGAAGACAAGGAATGGAGGAAGGCAGGGAGGCAGGAAGGCAGGAAGGCAGGAAGGAAGGACATAATGTAAAGTGAGCCAAATTCTTTATTTCTGTCAACAATTTACATTGGCCAAACTCAATAAAATGGAGCTTCAACCTTGTTTATGTGGGTTCCTGCAAAACTTGCAGTACAGCTGCTGCCCCGAGAAAATTGAGTTAAGCCTTTCTGAAATTGGTTTGTTTTCCTTCTGTACTTTCCATCACTCCCTTAGAAGCAATTTTGGAACTATCAAGGGTCAGTGGACCACAGATTAAAAACCAGTGCCCTAGAAAACCTGATCACAATCTGAGGCCTGCTGTGCTGAGTGCTTCCAAACACCAGAGGTCATATCCCACCTCAAAAGCTTTACAATAAATAAATGAGATGGAGAGAAAAGACACAGAGAGTGGGAGGCACTGAGAAGAAACTCCACTTGCCTGAAGCCATATGGATTACTAGCAGAGCCCCAGTTTGCTTTGATGCTGTGCAACTCTCCTTGGAGTTAAAAAAGCCCTTTTCCATCCTGGTGTGGAGCAGCAGCTGAACTGAAGGAAAGTGGGTGAGATTCACCAGGCAAAGGCAGCACTGCAGCTTTCAGTGGACTTACATCTCTCTCTGCCCAACATTTCTAGGCGTCACACACTCACCCCAGCTACTGACCACACCAGCCACATCCATTTAAAAGCACTTTTGTGTCTTCTGGGATCTCCTGTCTATCATTTTCTCTTCAGCAGCCCTTTGGGAGCATCAGGCAATGCAATCTCCCAATTGCATTATCAGAGTGCTGCACTGCTGTAAGACATACCCACACTGAGGGGGCACCCAGACACAGGAAATAAAGTTTCTGGTGCTGCCAAGTCTCTGCTATTAGATACTGCTAATAGAGAAAGGCACTCTAAATACCTAGGATCAACTGGACATACGGTCTTTTCTCCAGCCCAAAAACTCTGCGAGAGACAGGAATGCAATTTGGTAGTAACTGAAGTAGATTATGCCATCTCCTGCAGAGCTGGCTTTGCTTCTCTTAATGCCACATTTCTGCTTTTAAAATGTTTTCTTTAGTTACCTCAGAATTGTGTATTTATGCAGGCTATGTAAATATTTATATGAGTATTTCCATATGCACATAAACGGCCAAATTATACACAAATTGTATACAGATGTCACCCATGTAAATTCATTTTGGACTACCCCAATGTGACAAATGTACACAGAATCATCGGCTGGAGAGGAGCTGTGCAGAGGGCAGCTTGCTGGGCGTCTGCAGACCAGGAATCCAATGGTGTTGTAGGAAGAGTTGGCTCACGGAGCAGGAAATAGTACCTGGCAGTAGGCTGCATTCAGGGATGGAGTGACCTTTGTCTGGACATGGGGGGAGATAGCTGTCACTTGAAACAAACTGAACATGAGAAATAAAATTTAGAAAGATTCCTGAAACTGCATGTAGAAGAAACAATGAAAGACAAAAAGGACTTTCCCATTTCTAGTGAGAGGGAGTCGGTTGCCGTGGCTGGAAAAGGCTGGGTGCCATCCCAGAGTACAGCAGGAGATGCCCACAGAGCCACACTGTGTCCAAACAGAGAGAGGGAGAGAGCCTTTACCCCTTCTCCCCTGTCTTTCTCTGGCTGCTGAGGACAGTCAGCAAGTGGAGCCGGCAGTTATGCCAGAGTAAGGATGTAATCGCAGCCTCTGTCCAGCCTTTTCTGGTTTTGATCTACAGAGCCCTTTTTTGATTCTGAGTCTCAGTACAGCTCGGACACTCACACATTTCATAATATACTCAGTCATTCAACAGTTACTTAACACAGCTCAGTTCTAGCAGATATTAAGGCAAAATTCATTGGTGTTACATGATACATTCGTTTCAGAAGGACGGGCTGATGTAAGGGCAGCACTTTCTTGCCATTTATGTTGTGGAGTTTTTTCCAGTGAGGGATATGAGAAACTAGATTATGCTTTTGCAAGGTGGTCACAGAAAAAAAGCAAATATTTTAGCTGTATTAGAAAGCATATAGACTCCTTTGTGCATTTTTAAATTGCTGCATTCAAGTAATGGAGCAACTTTATTAAAAGCTACATGCTAGAAAGAAGTTTCCAGTTCATTCTTGAAAATAAAATGCAGATTGCTTTAAGGACCCAGAGATTTATACTTATTTACTGATGATCATGAAGAGTTTTAGTAGTTATTTGTTAAGTTAAGCAACTAAGTTTTAACACTTACCTGTTTAGCCTGGTCTGTATATTTCTGAAGATATTATTTTCCATTTAGTTTTCTGGTGCTTTTCTTTGAATAAAGTGTTAGAAAAAATGCTTAATTTCATAAAACTAGATTCATTGCAAAGGTGTGTTATTAGAGAGGCCTTTCTGTTTTGTGTGAACACTGAAGAGTACATCTGACTGGAATTGTGGAATTACATACAAAATATCACAAAAGTACTCCCTGAATGTAAGTCAGTTCACAAAGCACTTTGCTATAACGATATCCATGAACACAAACAAAATGTTTTACTGTAGGAACCCTATCAGAGAGTCCATGAGAGAGCGAGAGCAGCTAAAAAAATCTTACAGGTTGATATCATGGTTATTTCACAATTCCCAGTAATTTTTTTTGCATTCTACTAATACCTCAAATATAATAAAAATTGCTATAAATATAAAATATAATACTAACTGATAAACAAAGGGAAAACCTGTGGCAGAAATGTGTCAAATATCTTACAAAGTTAAAGTGAATTAGAACATATTTCTCATATGTTGTTATAAGCCGTGAACATTTCGGCACAAGAAAGCAGTAAGGGGGGCTTTGCAGATCAGTTAATACTGTAAAGCTATACAGTTATTTTAGGACACTCAATGAAAAATTTTTTTTTGTTTTGTGGACTATAACACTGAATGGTCTCTGATTCTGTGCTTGCTGCATTAAGAGAACAACTGCAGCAGAACCAAATAACTGCACGCAGCAACCCCAGCAGCACAACCACAGGATACATCAAATCATGGGAAATCAGAGCAGAATCATGGAATCATCTCAAGAACAAGTATGTCGCAGACCTGTTAAAGAGCAGTTATAAACAAGTTGTCTTTTCTAAAGGAGTAGTTAAAACTGAAGGTGGTGACCATCATGTCCATAAGACTGTTTCTAGAATTCCCTATGTTAATCAAGGTACAGGAACAAAACTAAGAGCAGGTTAATATATTCATGTTACCGAACTTGTTAAATAACAAGTACCCTAATAATAAGCCAAATAAATTCAGCTGCTGGGAATATATCATTGATTTGGTTTTGATCATGTTATCCATTTTTTTACCTCTCACATATTAAGCTAAATAGATTGTAAGCCTATATATAGAAGAGTTGAGGCTTATTTTCACATATTATTCAAATTTTTTCCTCAGTTGAATTAGTAATGTGAATTAGTTGGATCTGCTACCCTGGTAACACATAGAAAAATGGTGAAGTTTCTGTCTTTGCATTCTTAAAATAAAAAAGATGAATTCTCATCTAAGTGGGAGATAAAAACAATATTTATGTAAATGTTCGGTTATTGTTCAGATACAATACTGCAGAAGTTTATACCCTATACTTTACATAGTTTTAATTTCAAATATTGAATATTAAATACTTACAGTGAATGGTTATTAATATTTGATCAAAACCTGAAACCCAAGAAAAGCATTCAAACGTCTTTTTTTTTTCCTAAATCTGCATTTAAAGTGAGAATGAAAAATTCTTCATAGTCTTCTTGCACACACGTCTGTGCAGCCATGTCAAAGATAATCTTCCTGCCTGGATTTTGGAGAATGATTTCACATGGCTATGCTCACTGTGTATTAAACAGTCAAAAGATGTCTCTTAGAGCTCTACCATTATTTCTTGCTGATATCTGTTATCTCTCATCCTGTATTTGGATTTTATATATTTTGAGGCAGGTTTTAAGTTGTGGCTAGCCCTCCACCCCAGATTCTGTATTTATAAGTTCTTGATTATATATTTTTATCTGCCTTTTGACCTTTGGACTCTATCCATCCCAGGCGTGTGTGAGACGTTACTATTAGTGCTGCATATTTTCAAAAATTTCACAAAAAAAAAGGAGATTACAAGTTGTTCCAGAATGTCTCATCTCTTCATACATCTTCCCTATATGGGATTGATGGTTTCCAACTGTTGCCATGAGAGTTTCTGGTGTGAGGAGGGCAACATCTTGGTCTTTCCTGTAGAGCACAATGAGGTTCCAGTCTAAGACCATCTCTTCTGGATGATGTCTGTGAATAGTTTTGACAGATAAACCAAATGTGAATCTGACTTGCAGAATTGTACCCACCTAAAGAGACAGCTTTAAAGCAAGAGAAAAGTTAACAATAACTTTTGCTTCTTATAAAGCTAGAAAATATCCAGTTATCCCCTAAGTGTTTTAATACTACGGAGTTGATTCAAATTACAAAGATGCTGCCCTGTAGTGAACAGCCAGCTCACTCAAAGGCTGACAGCGTATCATAAAGCTGCTGGGATTTATCTCAGTCCCTCATAGCCCATCCTTCATTCTAAAAACACAGAAGTTTTGCAATAGGTAACAAGAAGAGAAGAATTTCAAGTACTTTCCTAATAAAATGAACAATACCAATAGTAAACATTTTCACAGGGTAACTTTTATATGAGTGATCTGTGGACCAGATAAACTTCAAAGATCAATATATATTTCAGTGACTGAGAGAAGCTAAAGACTACCTGAGAATGAACACTGCCCAACTAACTAACAGGTCTACTTGAAACAATATGTCATGATTCAGCAAACAATAAATTGGGGTTTAAAGCTGCTCAAGCAAGGTGAGAATGGCATTCTCTACATGAGGCAAAGCACTAATACACTAAGGACATGTCCTCCAAGTTCAAATGCATTTAAAGGATGTCATAGGTTAAGATTTTTATAGGATGTTTTATGGCTGAGGCTGTCTCCAGAAGCCAATATGAGGCAGATACAAAATCCCCATAGTC
Source organism: Oxyruncus cristatus (assembly GCA_013399855.1). Lineage (NCBI taxonomy): Eukaryota > Metazoa > Chordata > Aves > Passeriformes > Cotingidae > Oxyruncus > Oxyruncus cristatus. The sequence goes on from VXAY01001328.1 coordinate 2,330,414, forward strand.
AGCACTATCACATATCCTACCTGAGGCGAAAGAAATGCCACAAATGTGCCCTCAATAGAGTCAAATGTATCCTGCTGCATCCCAGAGGCCAGAGCAGGTACTAATGATCATGGGGCCTTGGTTCCAGGAGGATGACAGTTTGTAGGATATGGTATGAAGTGAACACAGCACAAAGAAAGCACCAGGGTCCCAAAACTCACTTCTCTGAAAAAATGGGGGACTACAGACAGATCCCACAATTACAAGCATGATCCTTCTTGCTCATAATTTTAGGAAGAAGTAATTAATTAAATTCCTACTTTGATTTAGGAAGTACTTAATAAGGGCAGTTCATTAGTTAGTATTTCTAGAATTAATCCATTCCTGTGGTAATTTTAAGAAAATCCGTATGGCAAGTTATTAAAAGAGTATATACCAGAGGCATCGCATAATCACAAAATTGTTTAAGTGTTGTTTTGTAACACAGTATTTCTGGTACCAGTATTGAACTGAGAGGAAGACTTGAGAATTCCTGTATGGCTTGGCTATTATACAGAAAAGTAATTTATTCTCTTTTATAGACAGCAGTGTTCCTGACTTCAGCCAACAGACAAAGCAATTGAATTTACAACAGTTGACTTAGCCATTACCCCACTTCTTCCCTGCCAAAAAAAGTCTTTGAGAATTCAGAATGGAAAAAAACAATAAAACAAAACAAAACACCTATAACAACAACAACAAAACCAACAAAACTAAACTAAACAAAAAGCACCAAAAAAACCAAATCCCCACAACAATGCAGGTCAGCCCTTCCTTTAAGCTAAAAAGCTTAAGGAATTCTTTATGGAATGTGAGTGACATATGAGCCAAATTATCATATCTTTCCATTAAGGAAGAAAACATCATCTTTCTGATGGGACAGAAACTATATTCTGAATTGATTTTTGAATGTGCCTTATTCTCCTCTACTATTTACTTCAGTAGGTGGAAACCTATTAGTAGGTTTATGTGATTTTTCTCAGCAGATTTGCAACTTTGAACATAATATTAAAATAAAGCACATTATATATCATATGTAACTATGCTCAGAGCTACAGAAGACAACACAAAATAAGTAACCATGAATAGAAGTTACATCTCTCATTTTACATCCGAGAATATAAGAAGCACTAAGTACCTGAAAAGTATATTTCATATCCAATTTATACAGCCTTTCAAGGATGGTTTCTTGATTTTGCCTTATATGACGCTTTTTCAGCACACATTCCTGTAAACCCTTTTCACTTTCAATAATCTCTAAGGATTCCCCTAGAGACTCCGTGAAATAAAATACAAGCTCTTGGAAGCCCCTGGCTGATACAAACCCAACCACTTCAGAACTGGGAGAGCTTCTGCTGTTTCATAAACAAGGTTATGTTAGTTCTCCAAAAACTGTTATTTCAAGATACCTTAATGAGTCGTGATAGAATCCGAGTGTAAATTTCTGTGTAACAGCAAGGAAAGTTCTTAGGCATCTGAGTTCAGAATCAAACAGATACTTGGGTATTTGCTGTAAACTGTGCAAACACTGCACTATTCCAGAATGCATGTTAAATTCAACACATTTTTTAGTATCAATGACACTTTCCCTTCCCACATTCCGATGTCTAAGACACTTAACCTAAATTCCAACAGTGATCTCTCTGATAATCTGAGGCAAGAGTTTAAATTGGTTTCCATCCTGAACTGTTAATGTACTACTGAAATAATAAAACATGAGTTTGCACCTCCTCTTTTACATGGGTTTGGTCTTCTTCTTCTTCGGATTACAGAAGAAAATATAAAACTCGTGAAGTAAATATATTTAATTGTTATAGGCAAAGTGCAACATCCATGTCAGTGGAAAAGGAATATCAGACAAACCAGTCTTGGTTGCTGCCTTCTATAAAAGGGATAAACGAGAATTTAAATCATCACTGAGGATTTGGTACTGAGACATCTGGGCTGCCTAACTGGTGGGATATCAGATGAAATGAAACATTCTCTTTTCAGGAGACCAATCTCTGCACCAAGGAATACTCAGATTACAAAAGGTGCATGCATATTTGAAAAGCAGTGGTGGCTCTGCTCAGAACTGTGGCATTTGGTAGTGCTCTGCAGAGCATGGAAGCTTGCTCAGAAGTACTTTCCTTGTCCATGGAGATTCAGCTAAATACAGGATTGCTTTAACTGCCAGTCACTACTTTGATGTTGGCTTTTATATAAGCAACAGGGTGATTCTTTGCTCAGAGACTTTTGTTATTTGTGGTTGTCAGATCAGTTATGCAGGATCCTGGCCACAGAGAGAACTCATGATACAATCCCTTTCTCAAACAGCTCGCAGTCCCAGCAGATTTTGCCATCTTTACTTTGATATATGGAAACTCCACGGAACTATCCTGTAACGAGATGTCACTATCACCACGACTGAGATTCCAGGCAAGCTACAAGGTGAAAAAAATGTTCTCTGGGAACCATCTGTTGAATTTGTATTTCACTCCTTTCTCTCTTCATAAACTTAAAATACAGATGTACTGGTTTCTCCAGAGCTAATTACCTCCTTCAGCAGCAAAAAAAGCCTTTGAGAAGCTCGGCGCATCTGGGGAAACAAAGGAACTGGCAGGTCTGCCTTATGTCCTTGTGGACTTGTCTGAACCTCAGTGCTGCTGCTGGATTTTCTGCTGTGACTATGCACGTTCTTTGCAGATGATGGAAAAGGAGGCTAAAATTGCCTGATGAAGATAAATTCCCCAGTGGTCCAAGTTTGTTCAGCTCCGTCTAATGCATTTTTCACTTCAGCAGTTTTATATGTAAATAAAACCAGGGTGCAATTTAAACCCAAATTACTTTGGATTCCTTAAAGAAGAGGAACCAAACCAATATGAAAGTTTGAAATAGAAACTGAATAACCCTGCTAAGTAGGATCCAAGGGGGGATCAAGCAACAAAGAAACACAGACTTACTTGTTATTCCAACATTGCAAAGGGAACTTTTTAATCCACTGACAGCCAGACCCAGCAGGACTTGGGGCAAGTTACAAAGGAAATACAGTACTGTCTGGAAGCTCACTTTTGTATTCTTCCCATACTGGAAACAGCGTGGGCAAGCCTGTCTACTTAAGTTAGAGCTGGCTGCCCTGTTCAGGCACTGCCTCACAGGACAAGAGCAGCAGCTAGAAATTGATGTGGAGGAAGATAGTAGCAGCCCAGGGAGCAAATGGAACTGGCTGTTCCAACTGCTTTTATGAAAACTGGGCACTGAAGTTTTATTTGCTTGGAAACAGGAAACAAAACAATAATAGAAATAAGATACTTGAGATAAACAGCTTCTGGAGACACACATTAAAAAGGCTGGGCTGTGTCATGGGGAACTTCTATGTTCTGGGAGCAATAGTGCACTTCAAGGGATCAGATTGTCAAAGCCACAGCAATCAGAAACAGCACAAAAGAATAAAAATCATACAGGAAATAGGAAAGCAAGTAGTCTTTCAGCTGGAAGAGACTGGCCAAGATGCTGCAAGGGTAAAACAGCAGCAAACAGCTACCTCTCCTAACCAGAGATGGCAATAACTTCACTGAGAGAACATTGTTATGAAAGACTGGCATTAAACCGAAAGGCTCTGTGGAGATGCTCCTATAGACCCAGCCTACAAAAGGGGTACAGACACTTTGGCCCCTCTTTAACATCTACACCTCTGCACACAAGGTACCTCTCAGTGAGTAACAATTGCTTACTTCTGAATAAGTAGTTTCTGAGTCTCTTTAGTCAGCTGCTGCAACAGGCTCCCAGACCAAAGAGTTTGCAGGTGGCAAGCACAGCTGGGCCTGTCATGCTAGTGTGATTGGTTTTGCATCTCTCTCTGAATGGAGCCACTTGATCTCCCCCGTTCTGGATGACTTGAGCAGCAGCTCCCTAACCAGACTTCACACTGGTCAAAGGCATCCATTTTGTGTTTGAACTACAACTCACCCTGTAATGGTGATTAATGAAGATGTTCCCTGTGCCAAGAGCAAGAGCTCTGACAAAGTAGCATTTATATTTCCCCTCAGCCACTGGAGGGTTCCCCTTGAGCAGAAGTCACCCTTCCAGCACTGATGCCACCAGTTGGGTGACCAGAGCACATCTCCAGAGCAGCATGCATGCCACACCGGAGATACTGATACAAGGTCTTCCACGGATGTCCACATCACAGGGACTTTGAGAGAGTTTTGTATTATATCAAATTAAGTTAATGTTGCCTGCTGAATGCCCTTACACCCCAGCTAATGAGTGTCCTCATTGCAAGGCTTAATTCAGTTTTCACTGTACTTTTAGAGTTCAGCCTGAAAGTCTCTTTTATTAAATTCTTGCTTTGCTAGTTCAATAGCAAGTCAGAGAAACCAAGGTAGTGTAAAGTTCTAGGTCAAATTGCATAGAGAGGGCAAGAACTGTTCTTCTGTAAATTCACATAATAAATTCTAGTGGAAACCCAGCATATTAGTCCTTGTCAGAATAATGGCTGCTGAAGAAATGCTGTGCTGGTCATTTTAAATATAAGAGGGATTTTAATTCCTCACCAGCCTGTACTTCTTCTCTATTGTGTCAAGCTGCATTTATGTCCCACTGCTCCAACTATTCCATTTTTAAAATGGGGCTCTTCAGTGAAGTAGCCTATTCTATGTAAATATCAAAACATTTTACTATTCCATTACATACAATGTTTCTTTAAAGCAGCAGGCATTTTATATAAACTTACAAGAGACAAAAAACAATTAACTCCCTCACAATGACAGCCACAATTAAACAGCAGATTTCCAGTGAAACTCAGCTAGCTCACCAGCTCTTGGATACAAACCTACAGCTTTAAGAAATGGGTTATTTTTCCAGTTCAGTAACTGTGCTAAGTTCTCACAGGATGCTGAATATTCAGGGATGCCTGAGGTAGCCAGCCAGCTGAGAGATGCCCTTTCATCCTCAGGTGAAACCCTTGATCTGTGGCAGGGTTCTCACTAAGGGAACAAAGACCAAGCACATAAAAAAAATATATGAGCTTCTGTTTATACACTGCTTTTTTTACAGCGTGATTCAACTCTGCCACCATCCACAATAACTTCTCTACTGTTTAGCTCAATAGAATATTTATTTTATTCTCCACTGCATGAAAGACTGTTTGAAGACTGAATAGCTAATAAAAATTTTGGCCTTTATTAAGCAACACTAAGTTCTTCTCTGAGGTATGTAAGCACAGGCAAACATTCATGTGTTTCAGGATGGAAATAAAGCTGTCAGGGTGCTTATAGCTATCAGCATTCTCTCTCCATTCAGGTATTATAGTAACGTCTATGTAAGACAGATAGAAAAATTAAATAGGGTTTAAAGCTACTTGCAACCTTATTTTTTCTGCATCAACAAAATTAAGCAATGGACATTAGTCTGCCAAAATCAAAAGTAAACAGGAAAGGGAGGTTTTAAATTTTGATTTGTGCTCTTAACTCAAGAAAAGACAGCGCTCTATATCTTGTCGCACTGCTATTTACTAACAAAAGATTAGTCATTTGACATCATTAACAAAAACCATACAAGTTATTTTACCACTGCTCTACTAGTTTCTCCTTATAGTTCTGGCATCAAATAGGGGGGAGGGGGGAAGAAAAAGAAAAAAAAAAAAAAAAGTACATTTTATTCCACAGAATCAAAGACTTTAACTTTCTCATGAAGTTTTGACTCTGCTATTGAACATCATTAGTTCATAGGAACCAGTGTATAAAGATATTTCCACCCGAAGGTGGCTGTTTTTCCTCATGGGAAAGACACCGAATATGATACATAAACACAGACTTTGCTTAGGACAAAAAGGCCAGACAGGATACAACTTGCATCCTTGGACATATTGCTGTTTTCATCAAAGAGGGATGATAGCCTTGTACGAAATACGATAAAGAACACAATGTATTAACTGGAACAGCAACTGAAATCATTTTGTTTTCTATCTCCACCGCATACTGAGCACACCATGACTCCCTCAAATGGCTAACTTCTGCACACCAAGTCTAAATATTGCCACCCCGTGGTCTGACAGCACTGTCTGCCAGCCCTGCAAACAGAGAGACAAAACACTTTTAGGCTGGGCACTGTATATTCCAGTCCCCACATGCTGTTTCTATTCTACATCCAGTTTGGGTTTTTTCACAGACCCCTGCCACCAAAATAAATGGTTCTTTGATGACCCCACTTCTCTCTTCTACCTTTTCTTTCCCAGGTGCCACTGTCTGCCTTCTCCCTCCTGCAGCCCAGCACGAAGACAGACACATGAAGCAGCAAATGAAGTCAGCAGCAAATACACATCCCTTATAGAACTTTCACTTTAACATCACACAGCCCGTGCAAATTCCCTTTTATGTCAACAGACAGCAGAAGCAGAGCAAATCCTTTACCCAAGCCAAGCCTTATTCCCTGCCATGCCAGCAGGATTTCAACTGGACTTTGTATATGAAGCAGTTTCTACAACAAACATGTGGAGCTACACCTTTGTTTCCTTGTGATGGAGGAGGGCAGAATAAGCCACAAGCTGAAAGCTTTACATATCTGTTCTGACTGCAGAGATGAGCAAGTGCAGAGCAAGTGCAAATAGCAAGTGCAGAGAGCCTGACTCTGCAAGGGGTGAAGCTCAAAGATCTTTCTCTTCCCAAGTATAAGTCTTCTGTGTCTGGCCAGCACCCCAGTGCTCAGTGAAACATGCTTCCTCGAGAGGAGAACTAAAATGAAACTCAGCAAAGTCAGATTTTATGTTCTCAGTTTTACTGAGAAGTCAGTCAAAGCAGCAGGTGGGGATCCCAGACCTGGAAGGGACCACTGGGATTGGCCGGTCTCAGCTGCATAACACAAAATCCTCAATTAGTGACTGAGTGAATAAAAATATATTTTCAAGGAAAAAACTTGCAATCTCTATCCAATGATGGAGAATCCACCATTTTACAAGCTGCTCTAGTGACTGGCTGCTGTCATTTTCAGAGTGTTTTGCCTATTTTGGTCTGTGTCTGGCATCACCTCCCTGCTGACGGATGTTATTTATACCTCAGTTTGCTATACTAGGGAGTATTACAAAGCCTCCATTTCCCATATAGCTGCTTACAGACTGGTTAAGCCTCTTTGTAGCTCTCTCTTTTTGGCTAAACCCAAGTGTTCTCCACAGACTGCCCACCTCAAAGCAACAGGAGACCTGGCAGGAGGCCTCAGGTGATCTGCTCCATCAGATACCATCAGAGCACAGCAGCAGCTGCCCCAAGGACCCAGACCTGAGTTACAGTCCGAAAGTGGTACTGGGCACCTTTTAGAGCTGCCAGAGTGCTTCAAAGAACATGGGGTAATGTGCCCAGTCTAACATTGGGTCATTTCCCAGCCTCTAGGAGATTCTGGCTTAACCACTGAAGTTAATCATCCTCCTGTACTGCTTGACAGACTTTCCAAAGTTATTGTTATTATTGAAATCTCTAGATAGTCTTGATCTTTTCAACAGAGGTCTGATGTCTTAACTCTGCTTATTCTTGGCAGTAACACTATCCTGTGACAGACTAATGTGTCTGTTGTAAAACAATTTTTTAGCGCAGCAATGGTACTGCCGTTATGTCTGTATCTCCTAATGGACCATTATTTTTGTACAGGGACCAGGCAGTGATAACAAAACAATAGTTGTGTTATTCAGAAGTGACATGTTGAAGGCTGCTGAGGAAGACCAGAGAAGGGCAACAGAGATCCCTGAGAGTAGAAGCTGGCAGATGCCAAAAGTGTAGGAGAGCCCAAGGGCACGAACACAAATTGCAAACGCTCAGCTACTGGTCACTAAGTAAATGCACTTTTGAGAGCAGGGTAGAACCAGTTCTAGGACATAACTTGAAAATGTAGAGACTTGTGTAACAGCCTATTACAGTTGCTCAAGATTGGTAGCCTAGGCAGAGCTGACTTCAGATTATGTATGATTGCAATGAAAGCAACTGGCTGTGCAGGATGAATCTTCCAGAATAGAGTTATTTGTTATGCTGTGTTGATGTGGATGGATTACTTCTTAATTATTAAAGGAAAAAATCATCTCTATTGCTTTTGTTTTTATTTCACTGCTTGTATTTGGTCTGGTACCCACCCTCTCCACTTGAGGCTTCATTGTAATTTGAATGCAATAAAATACAAAAAAATTGCTTTTAAATTGTTTTTTAAACTCCTCTATCTAAATGCTTGTCCCTTAGGTCTCCTGATAGAGTAAAGGGAGAACAGGTGTGCCCAGTCATCTTCTTTTCTACCTGTTATCATGGCCACCCTTTCTTTTGCTTAGAAAGGAGACAATTTTAAACTCACAACCAGACACAGAGATGCCAGAACTATACAGGACCATTAAGCTGAACAGAAATCAAAAGAACCTTTAAAATCCAACCTGCTTGTTCCAAACTCTGTGTCTTTCCCTGAATATGCTCCACTTCTTAAACATCCTGTGGAGATAGAGTAGCCAGTGCCAATCAGAACAACCTAGATTTCATCTGGATCTGATCCCTCCACTGATTCCTTTAAGAGCACAGGAATGCATCTTTACTGCTGACTGTCTTATACAATGGAAGTCCTAGCATTTCATTCATTGTCCTGGCACCCTGAGCTCTCTCTATAGATGTCTATGTTCCTTCTGGGGTGACAGACATGATTTAGAGCCCATTACACTGTCTAACAAGTTTCTAATAAGGTGGAGTTTTGCCATCCAGTGCTTATTCCTTCACCTCAAAGCAGGAGCAGCAAAGGCTGCAGTGGGAGGGAAGGCAAGAGCTGAACTCTGCCATCTTCCCACAGAGACAGGAAAGCTAAAGCTCAGCAAAGAGAGCAGTTTGGACCCAGTATTTCTTGCAGCTGCAGTGTGCAGGCTGAAGGCACCCGCTCACCATGCAAGAGAAGTAGTGGCACAGGAAGCAAATGTTATTAATAACCTAATAGCAAAAGGAAGGCTTCTGAAAAGCTCCTTTGTATTTTCTCTAAGATTTCTTATGGATAAATTGCTTTTCAAAAGCCCTCAAGTGACTGCTCATAAGCAGAGCTCACGCTGAAAAGAAATATGGTCTCTTGTCAATCCTCTGCTAATTAAGCCTGTTTATGTTCTGGTTGAATGGCTGACAGCGTGTCTTCCTGGGAATCTACCAAACCTGGGAAGCAACTGCGGGTATCTGAATTTTGTTTCAGCCCAGCTGTGCTACTCTTGCTGCTTGGGGTAAAAGCTATAGCCTTCATCTGAAGGATGAGCACTCCTGTGCCTCTATTGAAATTTGGTAGAAGCAGGATGGATTTTTCAAGGTGAGAATGCACCACAGTGTGTTTTCAGTAGGAATCTTCCTTGACAACCCAAACCAGGGCTTGGAGATTCAAAAGTATTTGACAAAATGTTTCTGCCTCTTTGGGGAACCAAAATGCAGCAAGGCACCCTGTGGAAATTGATGGGAAAGCTCTTGACAGCCTTCCTTCCTGTGATTCCTAGCCCAAATGTGTTTCCTCAGGAGACTGGGACTCTGTAAATAGACTTCTGACTTACAGCTTTGAAGCACATCTCTTTATCCATCTTATTATTTCTTTATAAGAACAGTACAGACTGGAAAGAAAGGAGGCATGATTTTGTGTTACTGCCATATAAATACAAATCCTTCTGTTGTTTTTTTTTAGGGTTCCACAAGCTGATCCACTACTTGGATAGTTCAGCAAAGGTCAGTGGAAAAATAAAGATTTTGAAAGGAGGCTTCCAGATTTTTTTTTTTTTTTTGTCAAGGCTTCCAAAATCTAAGACACCTTTCTCTGTTTGAATCTCTCAGCCAGATCACATGAATATCTATTCACTTAACCCTTAAACACTATCAGGAAACCCACTAAGCTTTTTTTCAGTTTTTCAAATGAAAGTCCAAATTAAACAGTAAGGAAGAAAAAGTCTTTGGGTTGAAGGTTCCTTCCTTCTCTCTCCTGCACAGAGCCCAAATGCTGCACAATGTGTGGGTTTTCAGGCAAATGGTCAGGCTTTCATCCATTGGGTGTTGATATGGAACATATGCATGGCAAATTACATTATCTAGTCTGGTAAAATCCTGGATTTATGTTACAGCTTGGCCTATACTTCAGTTTGTATTCATTTCAGCTTAGCAGGTTTTGGTGCTGTTCTCACATCTTTTTCAATAACACAATCTGCAGTGATGTAGAGGATAAAACAGTCTTAAATTTGAAAGAAAATTTCCCTGTGCTGCAAAACCAGACTCCCAGAAGTCCAGCTGCTGGCTCATGGGACAATTTTGCTCAACTGCCCACAGCCAAAACCTTCCCAATGCAGCCTAAATTCTACATTAAATTATTGCTGTCACTGATTTTTAGTAAGGAAGGCAAAAGAAGGACAGGAGTACGGGACATTATTGCCCTCAAAGTCTATCACCTGCATAGACTTAGGATGCATATATTTAAAACAAAACAAAAACCCAAACCAAATCAAACAAACAAAAAACCCCCAATCCACTAGGAGGGAACAAAATAAATTCCAAGTCTTCTGGCTTTCAGAATAGCCTGTGATTTCACAGCTTAATTAGCCCATTTTAAGGTGGTACAAAATCTGCTTCGAAAAACGTACCCAAACAATTCCCCAGGACTTAATATACAGATTTAAATTAACAGCTAGTGCAAAATAGGTGAGTCAGGATAGCAAAATTTGTGGGCACACGATATATAAGCTTTCAAAAACATTTAAAAAGCAGAGGTGAGCATGGCCCAAGTGCCAAGAGACATGGCCAGTGAGGTGTGGTCTCATAGATTTTACTGGTGCAATAGTCCATTGAGTCAATACAATTATTTTAAACCAGTAAGAGTACTTATTGCAGTTCATGTTTTTGTGAAAAAGTACCCCGGGATGAGGATGATTTTTAGAATTCGTCTTGTGCCCAACACAATAATACTTCCAGCCTCTGCTATTGCAAACCCAGAAGCCTGGGAGCTGAAAGAGATGAAGGATGAAATGTACATTAAAGGTTCTTCAAGTTCATTTTATTTCTATGACTCGCAGATGCATTATTACTGCTTGGTTTCTCTGCCCAGGAGGGAGACAGTTTCACTTTATGTATGACTACTTTGTGTATGGAAAATTCAGAATGGTATCTTATACCCCTGGATTTAAATTCAGTAAAAATATTCCTATAATATACACTAGCTGGTAACAAACAGAGCCAGATTGTTTGCATGGGCTCTCAGAAAATGTCTGGGGCACATAATGAAGAGTCTAATACACATTACATTTTTTATTAAAATGGCATCATATTTTTTGTTCCTCCCTTATAATTATTATAATGCAGCATTTTACAAAGCTGACTTATAAAACATTTTTTGCAATGGAAAAGTACTTTTTGTCTTGGGAATTAAAAAAAAAAAAACACACAAACAAACGAAACCAAAAACCCCCCCAAAATTTTATACACAAAACCAAGAAACTGCAGCATGAAACCGTGCCCTCCACCAGCAAAAAAAAGGAAATTCCTATTGCATTTAAAAAAACCAAAAGCCAACAAACAAAGAAAGCCAGATTCTACAGGTGAATGCTGCACCCATTCTGCCGAGCAGCTGAAGGTCACAAGCCCAGCCCAGCAGCAGCATTTTACTCTAATGGATACTATTTGTCTCACGCAAAGGTGGTGTCACTCCACTGAAAAATGAGCCCCATGCTGGGAAAGTCAGGCCATGCAGTGAACTCTGCCTAAACCACTTCCATTTAAATGCACGTCGTGCGTAAGCATAAGTCTGTTCTGCTGACTGCCCTTAACTGCAGTATCCATGATGTGTACAGCTGGCATCCAGGTTTGCCTCTAGAAGGAAGCTCAAGCAGTGGGATCATCTCTCCAAGGCAGCTGAACTCATTCGCCAACCCAATAGCAACAAAGTTTCCATTCTGGTTTGTTCTTTTAGGGTGTCTTCTAAGTTCCCCACACCCATTAGGCAAAAACATAACATCAATCACTGACACCTCTCTCCAGCAGCCTGAAATACACACATCGTATTCTGAACTTACTCTGCCTCTCCATATTTGAGCAGCAGGGAGCCACGAGGGGCCGGTTAAGCTGTGTCTGAAGTAAAACCTGCTCAAAAGTGTTTGTAGCTGTAAGTTCATTCCTCCCAACACCACTCTTAAAAAGGCTTACTATTCAGGCATTCAAAAGAAAAAAAAAATTAAAATTACTTTTCATCATGATGAAAGAGATTGCATGTGGAAACCTATTGTCCAAGGAGCTAGACGCTTAGAAAGGTTTTAGTTGTAAGTACACTGAACAGCCACATCAGGCCAAGTAAACAGTTCTGTCTGGCTTCCAGCAGTGCATTAGGATACAGGCCTAAAAAAAAGGCCTTTTCATCCAAGCTTTCATGTAAAAGAGAGTTTTTTCTCCTTAGAGACTTTTTTTTTTTAAAATCTATTTAATTTTCTCCTCAGTAAATTGTTTTTGACATGTTCTAGGATTACATTCTCACCCATAGAACAAAATATCCAAACACCTGGGTCCTAACTTTTCCTTACTTTCTTGTGATTTCACCTCCAAAGCACACCTATCAATATTATTGCTTTGGAAAGGCCAAACGGCAAATGTTTACTAATATTTTATTCACAGTTTTTCAATAAAACTTCTATCCACTCATATCCTTGCACACAGCTACAAGGAAAACCACAACTGAAACAGTAGCAGCATCTTATCTAGGGCCTCCAACATAAGAAGGGCCTTGACTTGCTAGAGCAAGGCCAGAGGAGAGCCAAAAAAAAGACCAGAGTGATGGAGCACCCCTACTATGAAGACAGGCTGAGCTGGGGTTGTTCAGCCTGGAGAAGAGAAGGCTCCATGGGAGACCTTATAAAGGGAGCCTACAAGAAAGCTGGAGATGGACTGTTTACAAGGGAATGTAGTGATGGGGTGATGCTTTTGAATGGAAAAGTGATAGATTTGGAACACATATTAGGAAGAAATTCCTTACTATAAGAATGGTGAGCAATGGAATGGGTTGCCCAGGGAAGTTGTGGAAGCCCTATCCCAGGAAGTATTCCACATATACTTTGTGGAAGTATCCCTGGAAAGCTCCGGGTTGGATGGAGCTTTGTGCAACCTGGGCTACAGGGAGGTGTCTCTGCCCATGGCAGGGGAGTTGGGACTAGATGACCTTTAAGGTGTATTCCAACCCAAACCATTATGACATTTCATCATAAAAGAGAGAGAGAAACAGAGGTTCCATCTGCTCTCTGGTATATGCAAGCAAGCATTAACTTAGAGATCCAGTAGGAAGCATTGTGCTCTGCACAGACACAGGAGCCAGGTGAGCCCATCTTTGCAACAGGATCATAGTCTCATATGTTAAAATATCAGCTCTGAAGGAAATAAGTTGAAGTTCTGGTAGCATCGTGTCCTAGCAACAGGATTTTGCACAGCCAGTGCAATGCAGTGAGTGGGTTCATTTGCAAAGGAGCTCTTAGGTCCAATGGTTTTATTACTGCAAGATACAAAATCATTTCAAAATAGCTGAGGTTCAACTGTTCACCAATAAGTTAGAGTTGTTACATATTCACATCTCTTTCAGAATTGCAGTATCCAGGTGATTCTTAATTACAGAGTTCATTGTTTTTCTAATTTATGTTAACATAGATATTCTTTCTGTGATTTTTTTTTATAGCTTGCACATTTACTTCTGACTGGAGTGAAACTGTGAAATGTCTGAGTACTCAGAAATCCATACATTTTTAAAGTTCCTTGCGTTTGCTGTATTATTGTAACTCCTGGGTGTCACAGAGCATGTATGTTATTTTAGCTTATAGCTCAGCTCTTTCTTCAGAAAAATAAAAAAAAGTCCATTCCTGACTGCATTTTGAAAGCCAGACAAAAAGTAGTCAAGCTAGCATCCTCTAAACTAGAAAAAAAAAGAAACCCCAGAAATAAGAAATTTGTTGCACCACTGCACAGTATTCATTTTCAAAAAGCTTAGGTATAAAGAAAGAAAAGTTCAGAATACAATAAGAATAAAGTATAGAAAATCCAGCAAATTATATCAAAGTAATGTGAATGAATAAAACAATTTAGGGTGAGGAAAGGGGCAATGACTCATCTGTATGCTATGGGAAAAAGTTTTAAACACAATCTTCTCAGGTCAGCAACAAAGAAATATGTTGAGACCTCAAGCAGCCAGCCCAGAAGCTGCCTGCTCTTCTTACCAATTGCTCACTGCTGACAGCGAGCAGCCAAGGGAATCTCACCCAGCAAGAAGAAATAACCTGCACTGAGGTCAGGGCAGTTTATGCCACAGGACCACACATGCCTCTCCAGAAAAATACCTCAGATACACATTGTTGCATGTATTCACTTAATAGAATAAAATAGGTTTTATCAGCACAGAGTGTTTCAAGATAAATAGGGCATATATACATATATGGCTTTTATATATATCATGCACAGACCCCAGTATATATATATATATTTATGTATTTAAAAAGAACTTCACATTTCTGTTTATCTTTTTCTTTCAAGTGAATTGTGGTTTTGTGGGGTTTTTTGGTCTTTTTTTTTTGGGGGGGGGGGGTTGGGAAAATTTTAGGAATCACAGCAACAAAACTACTTTTCTCCCAAGCCCTTCATCTCACACTAGCAGAAAAGGCAAGAGTGTAGATTTCTTCTGAGTTATTCCACAGCTATAAAGTGTTCCCAGTTCCCTAAAAAATAAAAGGTAGTAATATTTTATATTCATTAAAAATTAATTAACTGAAAGAATCGATGACTAAGTAGGGTCCCTTGTAAGAAGAATTCTTTAAAAAAATCTTTTACTTTGGGATTTTTAAGCCATTTTTGCTTAGCCATGTAAAGGTAATTTGCTGCAGACCTGAAGAAATATTACACCTAATTATACTCACTGTGCCACAGAAGCAGCAGGGAACTTGAAAATATGACTGATAAGCAGCTAGATAGTAGACTAAATGACACACATTGTTCATCAAAGGTCTAACAGGGACTACACAATATAAGTCTGCTACTGTAAGAGGAAAATAATCAGACACAGCATTTAACATTGCATTGCATCTAAAGAATGCCAAATGGTGCCAGCTGCAGGAGTCTGAGCTCATGCTCAGTGGATAAGTTAATTAACCAATTTAATACATCATGATGGACGCATCAGGGAAGATAACTGCTGAGAGGAGGCTGAGGAGGAAGTGTCCGAGGGCCTGAGACGAGGCTCACAGAGAAGAGCTGCAGTGCTAGATTCGGTATGTCTGGGCTCTGCCCCGTGAAGCTCCGGGTGGGCTGCTTGGTCCCGAGGCACACAGCCTCCCGGCTCTGACTTAACACATTACCCAGGTTAGAAGTGCCCCCCTGAGCCCCAGCGAGGCACCTTAGGGCTGAATTCAGCACCGAGGAAAATAGGCTGGAAATAGGCAGGAACTGGGGATGGTAACGGCTGCATGAAGGAGATGCCTCAGCAAGGTGAGGTCCACGAAGGCCTGCAGATACGGGGCAGCCAGAAACATCCTGTGAAACACAGTGCCCAGACAGTGCCCAGACACTGCGAGGCATAGGAAACAGCCTGTGAATGTAACAACCATGCAGAAAATCCTCCAACGCCACCTCCAGTACGCATTCTGAACTTTCAGTGTCGGAGAAAGATGCCATCAGAAGACAATATATTGTACATGGAAAACAAATAAAAAAAATAGGTATGAGGTGGCAGAACAACAGCTGAAAACTATCCTCCAGGAGTCCATGATTTCTCAGTCTTAACAACTATCATCTGATCCCATTCAAATCAGATGAAAACTGAGATGCTGACCTGGTTGTAAGGAAAAAAAATTGAGAGGTGACTGACTTGCAGTCATTTGTAAACAACGGATTGAATGCCAACTGAAAGAAGACAGAATAAGTAATGCTGCAAGTATTACTTTCAATACAGAAAATAAACATACAATAAAATATTCACACAGCCAATTTTTGAAGAAAAGAAGAGTAAGAGGATGCCAAAGGAGAGTGGCAAATGTTGGAATGTTTTGAGGAGTTAGAAATTAGCACATTTATAAACATGCCCTGTTGCAAAAACCAAGTATTGCAGTTGCCATGAGGGTTTTTTTGAACCACAGTGAATCTTAAGCATCATAAAACTGCAGACAAATATTCACACAGCCAGAGTGCCTGAATTTCTTTCTTATTAGGGAGTAACCCTGCCTTAAACCGTACACATTTAGCAGAGGCATATACCAACTAAACAACACTGCAGATCAATCACAAATACAAACAAATCTTCCTTCCATGGTTCTGTAGTTTTAGGAAAAAATTAGAGTCTCCTGGGCTTACTTAATGAAAAGGCTTCCTAAACTGTTAAATCCCTAACACAGAAAAAGCTTTAGGCTTAAATACACTCCATAAAAATAATTAACAGTTTTTTAAAGATTATTTTGTTTTCTCCTTCCCAGCTTTTGCAGCAGACTTTCTGAAGATTTCTGTGTTTCTAGTCAAAAGGACAAAGTCCCTTGCCAGCTGGAAGATTAAATATATCTTCAAATATTTAATAATATTAAGCTTACTTTTGAAAAGCAGATATTCTTTCCAAAAAGCAGATGGCAATCTCTAACTTTATTCAAACAAGAACTCCAAATAGATTACAAAGGGAAAGTGAGTACCTTCTAGAAGAAGCCAGGTATTATATCTCCTTGATTAGATTAAACATGTTTTTATTAAAATCAGTGAAATATGCAATTTGTTTCTCACTTTTGAGTAAGAGTCTTAACATCCTGCCAATGGAGCAACAGACCAAAAGAGTCATGAAAACAAATGACTACTGGTGATGGAGGGAGAATTAAAGCAATATCAAAGTCTTGAAATGCAAGAGGTATTAAACACTGAAAAATTATTTCTTCAATGCCGTAGCTGAAACCAAAAATGTACTTACGTAGAAACAAAGAATAAACATTGCAAGATTACAGTCATGGTCCACATCTTCTCTATTAACCTACACCACTAAGCAGTTTGAACTGCTTCATCGTGTTGGTTTTTATGATACTGATATTCCTCTGAAACAGACAAGACATAAAAAAGGGACATGGGAGCTTTCTTATTAAAAACCAAGATGTGAAGGGAAAGCTAGGTCATTGTGTCATACCTACCACCTCCCGAGGAAACGCCTTTCCAAAACAGAAGCAGAAAATGAAGCAAGCCCTTTTCAAACCATTAGTCTGTCCATAGCTGCAATTTGGTTTGTGCAAAGCAAGACTGTCTGAGGCCAGCAGGGATACAGCAGCTAAGAAAGTTAATGATGAGGTACAAAACTTAAGCTAGTCCAAGCCCAGCACAACTGGCAAGGAGCTGAGGCCTCTCCTCACACTGTTCTGCGCTTCCATGAATGAGCACAAAGGCTCTGCTCCACTCACAGCAGAAGTCTGGCCCTTCTCCACAAAGGTTCCCTCAGCTCTTGTTTATCTTACCAAAAGTTGGAAAAAAATTGATAATATTTATTTAGTTAATTTATTGCATATTACAATAAAAAAAGAGTTTCTCTCCATCATCCTGCTCAGTGGTACCTTTCTACCACTCCATACTGCTTTTGAAACAGAAGCCAGTTATCAAACCCCACTTGTCTCACCAAAAGGAAAGTAACATCATAAGACTATTTTTTTTTAAATGTTAACATACATGAGTATCAAAGTGATCCACCGACTGGGATGCAGCTGCCACTCCGATGCCCTTATTTAATGGTACATAAAAAGGATAGATGGAAGTCAATTAATAAGATCAAAACTAGCTTCAAATAAAGGCAGAAGGAACTGAAGTAGAAGAAATGTTTTCACCTGCTGTCAAATGTGGCCTGTGTGAATCTGATGTGTGACTACATCACCAGGTAGTACTTATATTCCCTTCCACATGCTCTAGTTCAGCTGAAACAGTATACCGGAATCTTTATATGTACGGCTAAAATATCCAACTTAAAATCAATATAAACCTAGCAATTATATTATCCTGAGGCTTATGAATCAAGAACTGATAAAGTAGATGTAGTCTTAGAGGATTAAAGACCCACATACTTACTGAAAGAACCCTGATTTTACTTCTTCGCATAAATGTTATTAAAATCATTGAAACCAAATTACAACAACAACAACAACAATCAATAAAGATAAGAAAATGCTACCATCATTCAATTATTTCTAACTTAAATAAGGAAAAAAGTTGCTTAAATTTAAAATTAAATCAAGGTCTACCCTTCGCAAATAATCAAGAATCAATTATAGAAAGTGTTAAATCAACAAAATTTCTTCAAGAAATAATCTGTCTGTAAATTCTAGAAGGTGACAATTAATTAACTGAACCTCCAGCTGAAGCCAGGATGATTTAAAGTACATTCACATAGCAGTGAAGCAGAATTATCTGCAATCTCAGGCCACTTAAGCTTCCTTCTTGGAAGGCTGCCTTTTAGTAAGTGCAAGTTCTAAGGCTCCTAGAAGTTCTAATACAGAGCCCACATGTTGAGGTTTCTGAGTCTATGCTTTCAGAACTATTTCCTCTGGCAGAACTCTTTTTTTTTTTTATTCTTTTACCAGTATGTGTTTTACAGGAGCTCACAGAGACCCATATGCTTTCAAATGCACTGACACCCTAAAGCTAAAGCTGGAATATCTCCCATCCTGATAAAAGTGAAAAGCATGATATTTAGCTAAAAAGTTATGCCTAAGGTTATCAGGGGTTCATAAATGCATGGGTTCCTAGAGTTTTCTGGCCTCTCATGCAGCAAGTGCTGGGACAGCATCACAGAGCAAAGCACCCATGGTGGTGGCACTGAGCTTGAGGCCTCAAGATTAGTCACAAGTTGCATTTGCCTGTCAGTATTTTTGCTTCTCCTCTCCAAGATTGCCCCAGATGAGGATTTTTGCAAGACTGGGGGCTTTTTTCCCCACCAACTTCCATTACTCCTTGAATTTTGTTTGTTGAGCCTCTCAAAAAGCTTCCCATTATGTCTTTAGGCACACAGGTCAGGACACAAGCATGTACCATGGTCAAATCCTGTCCAGATTATGCCATCAGCTCAATCAGAAAAAAATTCATCTGAGCACTTTTTAAAATTCACGTGATGTTACCAAGGACTGAAAGCTTACAGTTCTTAAAATTTTCTAAATTATCTTTGGATATAACTCAGGATTAGCATAATTACATGAATAAATATTTTCAAGTTACTTTCTCCAAATATATGGAAAACATAACCTTTTTAAGGGCACCCTTAACAACAAATAATCACTCAAAAAATCTCTAGCCCATGAAAAACACCACAAGTAAACATGAAAGCTTGTGACAGTTTAGCAGGAGCATTCCCATTTTAGAACACAAGTTTTCATCTCAAACAGAACTGTAGGTCAAAAAAAAAACAAACCACCAAACAACTTACAACCTGCAGTTTCATTTTGGCAGTTCAGCTCAAAATAATGTAAACTAAACCTCAGTAAGAATATGAAATCTTTCACTTAGAATCTTTCCATTTCCCTAAGGAGCATCAGAGGACAACTGCATTTGCTTTTGAAAGACAATGGAAAACCCTGCCTTTACTTCAGATGGTTGTTTAAAAACAAAAACAAGTCAGTGATTTTAGGCAAACTGCAGATACAAATTTATGGACATGAGGATAACAGCAATAATATACCATTGTGAAAGTGAGTTACATGCTAGGGTTTATTGTTCCTCATCCCAGAGTAATTTAAAAGTAAATCAATAATGATAAGTGATCCCCAACTGCCAATTAACAATGCATCATATATGTCTTTTAAGCACTGCAATAAAGATGATTTAGTGAAGGAATATTGAGAGCGAATAAGGTAGTAGCTCAAAGATCATTTTGAGATGGATATCCACTTGTGAAGAGTATTTCTGAAATTTAATACAACTACCATGGAAACATGAAAAACTGCAGGTAAGGGAAATGTACACCACGTCAAAGGATAAAGAGTCTTTGAGAAAGGAATTGTCACAGAAATCTCTTCCTTTCAAATGAAGAAAGGAATACTTCTTTAAAAAAGAATCTTTTTTAATGGCTCAAGGGGATCATATTTGTAAATGCAACTCAGAAAGAAATGGACGCAGTTTAATGATCCCCCAGTCAGGGTCAGCCTGTTTTAGGGCCTCATCCTGCTTCTCCTCCCAAGAAGAAGGGAAGCAGAACAGGGGGTCTGCGGCACAGAGTGACAACCTCTGGTGCTGGAGCTGGCAAGCGGTGAAAAGCTTCAAGGCCCAGCAGTGTAGGGCTGTCCTCAGTCACAGCAAGGCAAAAGGGCTGGACTCCAACTTGGCACCAGCACCCATAACTAATAATTTTAAAGCACACTGGGTCTTGGCCAGGCCTTTAAGCTTGACCATGATGAGCAGTTTAAACACAGCCAATTTTCTTCAGGGCTTTGGATATCCTTCAGGACCCAGCTGGCTATTTCCTGATGTTTGGTATTCAAGCTGTTAATTTCAAGTAACAAGTAAGAGTCTAGCTATTTTCCAAATCAAAATCCCATAACTGATCTAGTATTCTTTTGAGTAACAGTTCATCAATTAGAAGACTTCTGATCTATGTTCATCTCCAGCCCAGCCCCATCTTTCTTTTTGACCTTATCAGGATTCATCCCACTCTCCCAGACCCTTCACAAGCACTCCAGACAATCTCTGAGAAGAGATTTTCTCCCTCCTCCTAGTTCCCACTGCTCCCTCCTGCAGAAGGAGGAAGGGGAAAAAACCAAACCAAAAAAAACCCCCATAACTAACCCACAACTAAGTTTAAGTGTGCCAATGACAGAGGGCAAAAATGATCCATGGGGGTTTACCATGGTTGCTGTTCAGAGGAAGCAGGAGCTGCTCTGTCTGTGAACAATGCATCAGGCTTCCTGAGAACAGGCATCCAAGGCTTCCAAGAAGATAAACCCTGCATTTCTGGTCTTTGGCTGTGTCTTCAGTTGCGCCAGGGTACCACTACCAAACTACTGTTGGGCAGCAGCAGAACTCTGGCATGAAGAAGTCTGTAAAATTTCACTGTATATTTTTTTAAGGGGAGGCTGTGGAATGAGGGGGTACGGTGAATCTCAGTCCAGACTGAGCAAATGTTGCAGAATCCTTCTGAAGCTGATGCAGGAAGAAAAAAGAATTAGATTTATAATCCAATGCAGCAAGATATCATTGTTTCACCACAAAATGAGCAAATTTGAATCTGAGCTGGACAAAAGATAACATTATATATTTATATTTACCACAATTAAATAAAGCCTTTAATATCATCCATTCCAAGGCCTCAGTGAACTCTGCTGCAGGCCTTTAAGAAAAACCACATTAAGCCATGAGGAGCAGAACAATGATCATATCCTCAAGCTAATAAAATACAAACATTAGCTATGCATAATAACATGAACTAGCTTTTATACATATATATGTGTCTCCAATAGGCTTATTCTTGACAACATGACATTTCCATTCCTGATGATGTAAACTAGTGTGTCGTTCTCTCCTGCATGTGGTCAGAGTGTTTTTCCTGCATTGTTCTAACATATAGCATTTTAGATTTACGGAAAGGGGGGGACAAAGAATGAGAGAAAAGGGCAGTGACTCCACTCAAAATGAATCTCAGCTAACATTCTCCCAGCACTACTAAACTGAGTTAAATTGGTTTACCTAAAACAAGCAGACATCAGTGACATTTTAGGCCAGGGAATTAGATTTCAAAGTAACCATGAGAGCATTTATTAAATTCATGAAATGTTAATCTCCTAATAGGAATATATAACCTAATTTCATTTGTATGAATTAGCCATGAATCACAATGGTAATAGAAGTACTAAATCAGACAGAGGCTATGTTCTGTAGCACTGGGTAATTTCTTTATTATTTTTCGTGCTCTGCAAAAGTAGCTTAAACATGCAAATGAGTCCACAGTCAGGTACTTGAAAATCTTCCCCATACACTGCTGGTGAAGAAGCTCAAATAAGTCTTGTTTAAAGCTCCCCAGCCATGAGAAAGGACTAAACCTCAGACATGGAGAAATTCCCTCTGAAACAGAAATTACACCAATCTGAAAGGAAAATAATCTTAAGTGCTTCAAGACAGTTTATGAATGTTTACTCAAGAAGTACCTTATTAAGCCAACTCATGTTCCAACTTTATCCTTGTGATGCATTCATAGAAAAGGCAACAAGTGTTATAGAAAGTAAACATATAATGCAGAAAGTAGGATCTTTACTGTTCTGCTGAAATTATTAGTCACTTTGTAGCTAAAGCCCTGTGGATCCCTTTGCAAATACACCCATTACATTGTTTTACGGTAGCCTGCAGGAACAAGAATTAATCACTAAGTCTTCAAACTACCTGAACCCAGAGTAGAAACTATTGTTTAACATAACGGGCTGACAAAGGCAACAAAGACAGGCATACCAAATTGTCCTTCCAGTACAAGGAGAAAAACTCTGTCCCTAGTTAGCACATAACCCATGCAGAGAGGTTGAACCTGAAGCATGCCTTGAGAACATTCCTTGAGCTGAAAGGACCACACTGCTCCTGTGGCAGGGACAGATTGAACAGTAGTGGCCCCAACAGGCTCATTGCCAAAGGGGGTTTTGTGACCATGGCCAGAATCAAGAGTGCAAGGGAGTGAAAATGGTACCACTGTCATTTTGCGAGGTATACGAGCCCTACTTACAGGCTATTTATCAAATTATATGTGAAGTTATAAATGTTGCTTTTCTGGGTTAAGCAAAGACAGCTTATCCATCTAAGTAAAGACCAGTAATTGTTGTCTTTTGGCAGGATGGATGACACATCATGATTCTGAGTCCACACTTGTCCCTATATACAATCAACACCCTCCTAGGTCTTCCTTCGTAAAAATAGATAATTGACTTGTAGCAGCCAAGCATCCACAGTGACATCACTCTTCATTCAATAGATAAAAAGGATAAGTTTATCTACAATTCATTAGTTCACACAATTACAACTCATTCATTAATATCTTAAACCACTTCAAATTTGACTGGTAAAGGTGTACAGTGTCCACTGAAGTGAAAAGTGCATAATTTGATAGATAACAAGTGACCTTTTCCTGTCAGGAGCTGCAGAATCCATCTAATAATGCAGTTTCCTTGACTTTCAAACCACATTCCACGTGCTCCTAAAGGAAATACTATAAATTTAATACTAGTGGCCTTTGTCAATTCTTGCACATTAAGATGTTGATATTTCTTTATCTTTCAAATTACCTTATCTTACTACATCTTCCAAATATCACAGAATCATAGAATATGATGAGTCGAAAGGGATCATCAGGATCCGCGAGTCCAACTGCTGTCCCTGCGCAAGACCCTTTCCTGATATCCAACCTAAACCTCCCCTGACTCAGCTTCATGCTCTTTCCTCAAGTCCTGTTACTAGTCAGGAGAGTGAAGAGATCCATACCTACCCCTCCACTTCCACTTGTGAGGATATTGAGGACCACAATAAGATCTCCCTGCACTCTCCTCTTCTCCAGGCTGAATATTTACTCTTGTATTTAACTATAATGACTACTACAAAAGCATGATTTTCCTTAACAAATACTAGATGTTATTTATATACTTAATTTTATTAATCTTTTAACACTGCTTCCTGGAATACTACAATTTGGGGTTTTTTTAGCTTCATTCGTCAAAATGTCACGTAGTTGGTTATGTATCTTAATCCCAGCGTCTTGTACCACAGGGCAATATGCAATACTATGTGCACAGGTCTCTTTCTCCACCTAGCAGCGTCCACATGATTTAGTTTGAGCCTCTTGACTGTCCTTAGCCAAAAAATCTTTAGTTGGGTAGACATGAGCTCTCAGCTGTTCCACTGTAACGAGCATTCCATGGGGAGTGCCTCTGTAATGTTCAATCCAGCTGTTAGTGATATTACCCTTCTCAGAACTAAAAATTCCACAGCCTCAGGATACTAGCTAGGTCCAAACTACGAATTCTTGTTTTCACCAGTTACAGGGTCTCAAAAAAGTTACTTTTGGAGTGGATATCTCCCATTCTGAGTCTGGTTCCTTATCACATAATTCCTCTGATATACCATTGTGAGGAGTAAAGGACCGGTTTTATTACAAGCAAATGAAATGAACATAGAATATTAACAAAAAGTAGTCTTAAATTTTTTTTTTCCTTATTACTAACCTATAGGCGGTCCACGGAGATTGTAAGGTATGCATTTCAGTTCTGAGATGTATGCCAGGGAACTTAGCGTACGGGGACAGGGTAATTACATGTACTTTCCTCAGCCCCTGCCACGTGGTGGACCATGTGGCCAGATGGAGGCTGCCATATTACCTGATACCTTACCCCTGGCAGGGAGGAGACACAGGAGAGCCAATCTGAAGAAGATAAATGCCTCCCGTGTCATGAACAGGGGTTGGACTTTGAAAAGTGCTTAAAAGCGGGGTTTTTGAATTGGAAGGTGTGCTTTTTGGTACATCTTGAACCTTGAGCACCCAACACGTGTTGTAATTAAATTTCCCTAATTTTTATTTTCTTTGTTCTGTGGGTATTTTTATTGCCGTAAATTTCAAAGAGGATTTTTCTAACACCATGACTACTTTGGGGTTTCAAATACATGGAATTTTATTTTTGTCATCCTCTGCTGCAGTTCACAATCTTCCAAACTCCTTCTCATCTCCAAGCCATCCTGCTCAATGACTGCTCTTTTTGTCTCATCTAAACACTGAAATTCAGTGCAGTCTTCAACCCTGTATGCTGGGGATCAGCCCTGAGAGTCTGGCAGTACCTAAACCTCCATCTCTCATGCTGGACTGTGACATAACAGGTACTTGCCAATAGATGCAAACCTTTCTTGACAACGGCTAGAATTGCCACGTCAGGGGTTTCCAGGTACGAAGTTTTTACATCCACTTGGTCTGCCAGATAAAACAATTGCAGAATAGTATATCTTGTCCTCTTGTGTCTTGAGGCCTGTTAGTTCACAGAAGACCTCCATGATTTCAGTATTTTTTCTGCGTTCCTTCCCATGGTCCACTCAAACTAACCAAGTTGCCTGCAAAGACCATAGTTGCTGTATTTTTCAAGCTTTCACTGTTGGAACTAACATCCTTCCTCCTCCAACTTACACAGTAGGTGGTCCACAGATAAAAATTGGAAACATTTGGTCACTTTTTCATATCAATCTGAATTCCAATACATCCAACTGTTCATTCTTCAGGTCAATATAAGTACGGATGTTACCACATAACTTCAAGATTGGGGGCAATTATGTGACTGTCTACATTCTTCTGTTCAATAGCTCTAACGATGTGAAAACGGCTCTCGATGCCAAAG
Source organism: Oxyruncus cristatus (assembly GCA_013399855.1). NCBI lineage: Eukaryota > Metazoa > Chordata > Aves > Passeriformes > Cotingidae > Oxyruncus > Oxyruncus cristatus. The sequence goes on from VXAY01001328.1 coordinate 2,355,738, forward strand.
GTTTCTGCCAAGTCAACAAAATCTACTCGAAGGGGTTGATATCCCTTCTTGGTGTTTCAAACTAACAGTTGTAATAGTTTCAAGTCTTCCACATGTTTTGGTGATCTCATAAATCCCCCCTTGAATTACTAAAGAGCCCAGGAACCTACTCAGAGGATTCAGTGCTCAGCTGTACATTCATGAAAAAGGACGTTTTACTTTATTAATACACTGCAACCCAAACTTCCTTCAGGAGTTTGGACACTTGGCATATTTTCAAATCAGATATAACATCTGCCCTACATCAATTTTTTTTCTGGTCATATCCAGTAGAGCATTCAGAAATATTCTTAGCTTTAAGCACAGTTGTAAAGTGCAATTGCTAAATCAGAAGTCCGGAGTTTACATGAATTTCCACATGAACCTTCTGCAAACGTAAGAAAGGCATAGGCCATTTTTGGAATGTAAATTAAGGAAGTTACAGTTAAGGAAAAAGAAGAAAACATGTGGTTTTACTTTTACCCAACATATCCTTTTTGCACAGAAATACAAAGTGTTAGTATTTTAACAGCTTTTAAGGACATTCTTCATTCTTGGAGCTATTGACAAAAATGTTGATTGCTGCATCCATCTAATGTGTCCTTTAGATAATATGGTTCTTAAGGCAGAGTCTCAAAAAATTGCTTGCTCTGTTGAGTTATCAGGTTCAATTAGCCCCTTCAGAAAAGCAATCAATACCCCACCTGATTTAAGAAAGTTACTATGCAATGCTTTTATATAATGGCAGCAATCCATTTAGCTTTGGAAATCCAGCCCTGTCTACATTGGTGCCATGCTCCAGCTCTTGAATTTCATGTCTCTGAGTAAAGACAAAGAAGGAGGGAGGAAGGAAGGGAGAGAAGTACAAGATGTACCTGAAAAAACAACTTTGGAGTAGCCTTTAAAAAAATCAATTGAATATTTCTGATGGATACAGTGGTTCTTGCCCCTCTCACTTCTAAGGGTACATCTGTAGACAGCAGGCATTCACTTTCTCTGCCAATACTCAAAGTGACAATAGGCACATTCAGTCAGGAAGCCATGTAACTCCTTGGCACATAATCTGAGCACAAACAAACATATCAGGATGCAGAATCACTGAAGAAGGGCATAAAAAAGCAGAAGTATCCAAAATTATTAAAGATTTTGGCCTCAGTCCTGAAGCAGGATACGAATCATTACTTGTTAGCATAGTGCCCCAAACTAAAGAGCACTTGTTTGACTAGATAATTTTGGAACTATTACGGTGATTTGAGATCTAAAAAGAACTTACATAAACAAAACCTGCAATAAAATAGTGGTACAGTTCCTTATTATGCGTGTGAGCAACGAGTGGAAGAACACTGACAGACATAACTGAGCAGTTTGTTACTCAAAGAGAGCATGCAGTTGTAATAAAACTTCTCTGACTTTAGTAGACAGAATTCCACAGTTCTGCAACATTACTTTAATATTACTGCCTGTCCATTTAGGCGATAGGCATTTATGCAATCTGCCTACTGAAATACAAAAGATTGTCTGAATTAATCTGTACGAGGAAAAGGTGACTGCGCTTGAGTAGGTTAAGGTTGATTTTTTTTTTTTTTTTACAGAAATTAGATAGCAAATGAAATTTTGAAGTCATTAAAATGTAAAATAATGTTAGTATCCTGTACTCCATGGCTTTGAAGGAATTTTGAAAAACAGAAGTCCAAGATATGCCCTTTACCCAACTGTAATTATGCTGGTCATTTGCATAAAGACAGAAATCCAGCCAACAGTTCCAAGTGACGTTACAAGGAAAGCTGAAAAGCAAAAGTGACTGATGCAACACAGTTTTTCTAAACATTTTTGGATTTTTCTTCATTCAGAAATTCATTTGAGAATCCACACAAGATTAAATGACAATATTTAATGGTCTCTGGGTTAAAACCCCAATTATGATATTCGGGAATAGGTTTGCATTGTTAAAACCAACTGATACGTGAGAAAGATGCATCATCAGTAGGCTGCTTGAAGCTCAAAGTGAATCTGATCTCCATTCATGTTGGAAAAGACTACTCATGGTGAAAAGGAATATTTTAAACCCATTCTTACCTGTAACCATTAACATATGTGATCATTAAGTGGTTTTAGCTTCCTTCAGTTAGCCAGAATGATCCCTAAAGCTGTCAACACCTCCATGCTGAAAAAACTACTTTCTAAGTGTTATGCTCTCCCCTTCCAGTGACTGCTTCAGGAATGTATCTGTGAGGGGTCTGGAAAAGACAGAACATTAAGTCTCAGTAAAGTAGGTAACTTCTGAGAATACAGAATTTGCAAGTTCCTGCAGATAGGGGAGAAGGTCCAATAATGGCTGCAATTTTGTTCTTTAGGAGCAGTGAAAATCATTCACATTTAACTTAATTTGACCCTCACCGGCTGACCAAAGTCACAACACAGTAAATCCCCTAACTAGACAAGGCAATTGCAGGTTGGCAGTTAAGTCATTCCCTTCACTTCTGAGTTTCAGGACTTTTCCATGGGAAACTAGGAAAGTTCAGCATCAGGTGTGTGCTCCTAATTTTATCAACGCTTCACTTTTTTGCTTACTAGCATAATATCTTTTACCCTAAAGTTTGTTGATTAATGAAAGAAAACAGAGATAAAATTGAGAAAGAGAGGTACTATTGCTCAGATTTTCAGAGGCACCATGAACCTGGGTTGCATGAATCAGGAGATTTCTTCCACCAAACTGCAAGCATCTGTTTCAGGGCTACCATCAGTAAATGGTAGTTTTGAAAATGTCTTTCATACCAAGCACAGATCCTCTGAAAGGGAGTGGGAAAGCAAGATACGACTCTGCATTATCACCACATGACTTTTCTTACTTTGCTTGATTTAAAAAAAAAAAAAAAAAAAAAAGTTATGCAAGGTACATTCTTCAAGCTGCAAAGTCTGATATTCAAAATCCAGAGAAATGCCAAAAAACCCTAAGTTTGCCTATAAAATGGGGGTAATAGTATCGCAGTAGGTCTCAAAGTGGCTATAAGAATAACTCATGTTTGTGAAACTCACAGATAAAATAGTGACAAATGCTGTGGAAAAGGTCAGAGGAAATGAATACTTCTGTCTTCAGAGCTGGATTTGAATAGGATGTTACCCAACACAGCAGTAAAGACCAGCACTGCATACTGAACAGTGAGGCAGCAAAACAACATCAAATAGCTGCCCATTAAAGACAGGATATCTCTCACCTAAATTTAACTGTGTAGAAAGCCCACTCTAATGTAGTCATGTAGACTCTTTTCTCACTGTAAAGATGCAGACCCCTCCAGGGGCAATTCATATGATCCCAAGACAGAGTTCTGTGATGAGCTGGAAGAATAACCATCCGTATCTCCTTCTATTTCTCCTTTGACTCAAGACGATAATTAGACATCTGGCTTAAGCCATGTGCTTAATTGGTAGGCAGCTAAACTGAGGTGAAATTAATCTGTCCTAAATAAGCACCATCTCTCCCGTGTCTTAAAGGATTATAAAAACCCTAAATCAAACAAAACCCCCACAGTATATAACCTCATAATTTCAGGTTTATTTTATAATGTGTGTGCAAAAGGTACTTCTAATTCATACTTTAATTCTGAACATTTTCCAATTTTTAAAGACCAATTTTGCAGATCCTACTGTGGGTCTTCTTATACAGTGTGCAAGTGCATTTGCATGCTAATTAATTGGAAATATAAAAACAACCCAGTGTTTAAGACCATATGAATCCTCCAGTCAAGGTAAGATTCTGTGAATTATCTTCTAAAAGCCTATAAAGATTTCAGCTCAGTCTGATTTAATTATGGAAGATGTGAAAAATTAAACACTACCAAAAGTGATTTGCATCATTAGTTTTTTTTCAAAAAAGTTCTCTAATAAAGAGGAAATCAGAAGAAAGGCTCCTAAATACTTTCAGATCTATTTTCATACTTTGTATGTGCTTCACCAACTCTGATTTCCTCACACGTTCCATATGCTAGAAGAGAATCTTACTACATGCATACTTCATTTTCCTTCCGACTCCTTCCATGCCACACTAAGAGATTTTCATATTCTAGTCACCAAATTCTATCATGGTAAATATTGCAGATTCCCAGAAGGAAAACCCAGTACCTGATAGATCCTCCCCATAGACTCTGCTATTTGGAAGCAGTAGTCATTCTTGCTTTTCCCCAAAGAACGTTCATTTGATTAGTACAAACTAGAACAGACACTGTAAGCTGAGATGAGAATATTGCCTCACAATACTTTAGAACTGACTTATAAAACAGGAGAATATTCAAGAATATTAAAGGCTCTGCTCTGAATGGCCATTTCTAATCACTGGGAGAACAAGAAAAGCAGAATTATTCCTTAGCTTTCCACATGTCCACGTTTTCCTTAAGAAAGAAGATGTCAGAGCCCTACAATAAAACACATTTCTCAGGCAAGTAAGATGATTCATCTACTCTCAGATATCTCAGTTTGCCAAAGAAAACTAAAAAAAGCCATTCAATATTGTATCAAAATAAAAGTAGCTTTTGAGTCAGCAGTTTGGCCAAGAAAAATTATGCTCCAGGTAGGGTTATGTTATACAATGTCTGCTCCTAACTACGAAGAAATAATTGAGGCAAACCTCTAGAAAAGGCAACATCTCTATCACCTTTCTGAGAAAGCATGACTGCTTTGTAATACAGGGAAATCAATCATTTTCAGCAGCACTTGAATCACACTGACCTGGCACAAGGGATGCTGCTGCAGGGAACAGACTCATAACACAGCTGCCAGCATTCCACACACAACTGCTGCTTTATGCAGTAGCTTACCCACTCAGAGGCAAACAGGGATACTCCAGGACAAAAGGAGCTTGTCTGAAACACCAACCCAAGATGCTCCTCTTAGGTTTACCCATCAGTGCCAGGGGCAGCTGGAAAAAGTGGTTAACCTGCCATTACCCTTCTCCAGCTTGGAATGTGACTGCAAAGTTGTCTTACTGCCCTCTATTTCCTCAGAAGAAACCTCCCCAAACAGCCAGAAATCTGAGTTGTTCAGCTGCCAGCATTAAGCAGATAACAAAGCTTTCCTTTTGAGAGTGGAAGGAAGTTGCTCAGATCCTCCTTCTCAGCAGGTCCCTATGTTTTCCTCTGGTAGAAAAAAAAAGCTTCCCAAACCCATTGGCTTTCTCCCCTTCCTAAGGGATGGGAAGCAGAAGCAACACAGAGCCAAGTGGGGATTCCCATTCCTGGGAGGAAGCATCAAGTACATGCTGCTTGAGACTGGCTTTAGGAAAAACCATCTTTTGCGAAGAGGTGCTCACCTTGCCCATGTATCTGAGGCAGGGCTCCTAGACAAATACCTATCTCCCTTCCTACCAGTTTCATTTAGTGTCATCCCACTTGTCCAGCCCTTGAAAGAAGATCTAGGAAGCTAAACAAAGCATGATCAGGCCTGGACACAGAGTTTTACCATCTAGAAAAGAGCTCAAACCCAGGCTCTGATCCACGTTTAACACCCAGAGAAAGCTGACCTTAGACAGGAGGAGTTATGAATGCCACAGACAAAAAGAAATAAGGTTAATTATCTCAAAGCGTACAAAAATAAAGGAGAATAAGATTTCTCTATCCAATCTCAATTATTTCTTTTCACTGAAGAGTCTGCTTGAGGGCTTCTCTGATATTGAAAAGCAATGGATTGTGACACTTAGTCACCAGTTATCCAAAGAACAAGCAGCTGCTTAAAATCCTGGGATTATGGCACTCTGAGCTGCTTTGGTTCCTACATAATCTGCAATTTTTTTGTTTGGAGCTCCTCTAACTGAAAATTGCCAAACTTGTGCAAACAGCATCTACCTCAACTGAAATGAGCATTAAATGCAGTCAGACCCCCACTGCCTGAAAACCAGACCCTTAACCTCCAACTCCAGTGATTCACAAGGCATTCCAATTCCTATCAGAAATAAAACTAAATAACACAGTATGAAGTTGATAAAGCTGATGTGATCTACAAGTCTGATATTTCACAGCTTTCCAAAAATAGACACAAAGTGACAGAGGCAGTACATTTTCCAGTCACTGCTCATGAATCAAAAAATTTCCATCACTGGTTATTTAAGTTTCACACAGACATGCACTGTATTTCTAGGATATACTCCAGAGATTAACTAACCTTTCCCTGGAAACAAAACTAATGCACACACAGAACAAAATTCATCCACCAGATAGCAACCAAAGGATTTAATTCCATATTAATAAAACCACTGTCAAATATACTTCAGACCTGTCTGCTGAACTTTGTTGTGTGTAATAATGCTGTTCAAGACTAGTAGCTCATCTTTACATTTTGCATGATAACAGGAACATGAGAAGCAGCCAGTTCCCTCTTGCAACAATTCCCTCTTTCAAAACTTAGAGACTTCTGTTCTGCTCAAGTCAAAATCAAAACTCTAGAATAATTTTTTATGGGACCTGCATAAGCATGCTTTCAGACTGAACCTCAAAAGTCATAGCAGACTTGTCTGGGTTAAGATCAGGAGCTTTTGTTAAGCACACGACAGCTGAGGTTTATAGTCTTAGGTTTGGGAGATCTGGTCAGGTTTCTGCGTTGTCTGGTTCAAAGCAGACTTTTGGAGAAGCAAAAGATTAATTCCAATTTAGAGCTGGGAGATGACCTGCATCTTCAAATCTAAGAGCAGTGCCACACACACCGCAGTTTCTAGAAAAATGAAAAATAAGTGACATTCGTTCTTCCACCTAATAATATATTGCCAAAGTTGTTAGAACTTCACTAAAATCTCCGGGTTCTATAAAAAAAAGCATATTCTTCATCCAGATCCTTAACAGCCTCCAAACAGCTCTATAAAAAAAGTCTATAAAATATACCAGCACAAATCATGTAAGTTGATCTAGTTGACCAAGAAAAGTATGAGTGTGTCAGCAGAGAAGCTGAACTAGAATAAATTCATTTTCTTTAGAGATATTCAGGAGGGCTGCTCATGTCAACCAAACAAGCCCGAGGAATGAGAACAAACAATGGGCAAAGTGAGTGTAAGACTCAGAGCTCAAAATTTTGAAAATGCTAACAAGGCTAGACATGTGATAGGACCTGTAAGCAACGAGTCAGCATGGGACCATGAGGAAACTTTGATCAACTACATTTTTTCATGTTTATTTGTGAACCAGAAAGAATATTTCAAAAGCACAGAGAGATGGCTAGTAAGTTTTGAGCATAGTGTGGTAAGACATTGGTAGGCAAGAGAAGACAGAGTGGGATGGAAGTCATGCAACAAGTTCATAGCAGCATTTATTGAGCCAGAGAGTCCTAAAGTCAGTTGCAGATGTAATCTGTTTAGAAGTAAAGAATCAGAAAGGACAAGCAGAAATTTTCTGCAATTCTTTGACCAATGCTTAAACCTGAAAGACACCACACTAGTAACCGTGACCAATACCTAGATCCAAAAGATATCAAAGTAGTAACCCAATGTTACATTCATTTGGATTATATAAAACCTAACCAGAAATAGACAAATATTGATTTATTAGTATGGGGTATGCTGTAGGATCAGACATTTTGTCTTAGTTTTAATAAAAAATAAAATTATTTTTCTTGATAATATTATAAAATACTGACTTGATCAGAAATTGGAAGTTCTCTTCCATTAGGAAATTCTGGTCCATGAGCATTTGTTTCCATATCAAAGCAGAATAAGATGTTGCAACACTTGAAATTTTCACTAAATGTTGTCCCCTCTCTCCCTACAAATCTCACTGTGTCAAAGTCTTACGTAAAGTCTCCAGGGAGATAGAGCTGGTATCCTCCACAGTATGGACTTTCCAACCCAACCATGTTTCCTATGACTGCTGTGGTGCCAACACTGCAGTGCTGCATCCAGCATCTGAACACAGGGCAAAGCACTGCCTTGTTTTGTGCAGAGGACAGAAGACTCTGAAGAGGGTGAATGTGCCTTTTCATAGTGTACCACAGCATTTCAGGTAGACAGACTGAAAAATGGATTAAAAATATTTTCTCAGTGAAAAACTGATCTTTCAGCCTACCAACATTTTCCTATTGATTATTTCAGTTCTGTAGAAACCAAATTCCAGGCACTCAGATTTACAATCTTCCCCCAGTATTAGTATATGGGTTTAATTAATCCAGTGGTTCCAGTTAGTGCATAACACAGCAAGTGCAGTATCACAAATCACAGAGTAGAAATGCTGACACATTTGAATGCAATGAGAATTTTATCAGGATTTTATGCACAGTTTGAAAAATCAAATAAAACCCATTTGAAAAATAAGAAGGGAAAAGGCACTGTTGGAGAGAGGGGTAACGATTCATCTGATTCTGTGTCATTTTTATAATCCCAGCTTTTGAGCTTCTGTGGCCTTATATTGATTTTACCTGTTCTTTCTCTCCTTTTTCTTTTTAAGTTATGGAAAGTGAACACATTTAATATAAAACAGATTTTGCTTTATTTTTTCAGGTAAGCCTGTTAAAGGTAGAAAATACTTCATCTGCTGCACACAGAAAAAGCGTAACATTAGGCATTTGACATTAAATCTTAGTAGATAAATATCGTCTCTATTTAATTATCTGTTCAAAATTGATAAAAGGGTAGCACCAGCTTTCAAAAGGCTCAGCAGCAAAACTCGCACTGATATCAGTGGGTCTAGGATCTCACTCAGAATTTTACAATTTTTTTTTTCTTTTTGAAGAAGCAGCATCTCTCTGTGCAATAATTGGCAGCTATTTGTGTCAGTTTGGCAGATACAAAGCTGCATGGGTCTGTGGGAGATTTATGCCTCCCAACATGCCGTGCTAAATTTAAACCTGTTGCATAATATGCAGATTCATTATCATGCATGTAATGCAGCTAAGAATATCTAAAGTTCAAGGGAAGCTAATACACATACAGCCTAAAAAGGAGGGGTTAAATGCATTTTGGGCTTTACCACGTGGAATAAAAAGCACTGATGTCTCCCTTTAGTAAAACTATCCCTTCTTGCAATCACTTCAATGAACATATGTTTCATTCGCATACCACAGTGGTACAAAGCACCACTGACATTAAAAATAGGAAAATAAGACAAGATAGACTTGCTTTTTGATTTTATTAAGCTGTCACTTCAGTCCTAGCTCTGGGGGTACACTGCTCTTAAGTACCTCTGAGGAACTCTGAAGCCTGCTTTTTCCTCCAAAATTACTAACTGGAAAACTTATCTCCACAATGCCCTTCTGTATTCCATCTTACACACACACACACACACTCCAATACTTATAAGAAATAAATCTCCTTTCCTGCTTGATCTCGAGGACTGAAAAGCCTTCCTTGCATTCACATTTTTACTTCTGGTCTGAGCTTGAATGCAAGAAAATACAGCACATATAGACATTGCATATATTATCCAGATCCTTTCAGAAACTTAAAATAGCAGCTTAATCCTACATGAATGTTCTAGATAATTTTCATTATCAATCATTACGAAGAACAAAAATAAAATAAGGTTTGGTGAAGTTCTGTCTCTTTGGTCTTCATCTCTAGGGCGCATTCTAAAGTGATAACTTACAGAAACATTGACAGATTAGAAAGGAGAATGGCTAAAGAACTATTGCCAATATCTGGGCTTTTGTTCCTTCGAGTTTTTTTAGGGGTGTTTATCGCCTAATCATTATCACCAGACCTTTTCTGGAGTAATTCCCTTAAGATGAGATAGTTGCTAACCTATAGCCCGATTCTCAAGTCATTGTTCATGCTCTTATTGCACCTTGAACTCGAGCCATCAAAATGCCTTTCATATTAGGATCCAGGACATGTTTTAAATTCACACAAAAATATTCCAGGCACCCCATCCAAGTATTATGCTACACACAAATCATTTCCCACAAAACACATACTTAAAAACTCAGCCTCCTGATTTTCAGTTTCAGACAAACATCTCCTTTTACTCTGTCAGGCCAGCATATCCACAAGTTCTCCGCACAGACTATTTGTTCTTTCTTTTTTTGAGTTATCCCAGCCGTACAGAAACAACACACTGGAAGATATCCTTAGTCTGCACTAATTCAAAGGAGTCCCTAGCAACTATGTCAAATAATGTACTGGTATCACAAGTGTGAGATGGTTGGAAAGATAGGAGATATGAGAAATTTTTTTCCATGTTCTTGACCATTCCCCATGTTTCAGTGCAGTGTGATGCTGATGCCCTCTGATCTGGGAATTGTATCAGTTTGGGATTAGTGCTCTATTACTTGACTTTTTGGCACTACCTGAACCTGCCTGGATTAAACATAACACAGGATCACCAAATAAAATGCTCAAGTTGACTTTAAAAAAAACAAACCAACAAAAAAACCCCCACCCAAAACCCAGAAAATGAAAACTTTCAAACAAATAAATTCGGTATTTTAACAGCGGAAAAAAAAATCAGAGCTTAAATATGAATATTTCACAAAACATGAAAAAGCACTTGGAAAAATCTGGTGATTGTTCTTACTTGGTGTTATTACTACTTACTTCAAACCAGAGATAAGGTTGAGGAAAATCTGCAAGAATTAAGTTCATGGTAACACAAGTGGCGATTGGACCAAGATAAAAAATAACCAAAAAGGAGGAAGAATAAGAGACAACTTGAAACACTGTGAATAGTTCCAAGCAAGAACTAAACACTGAGAGAGGATTCACCTGTAATTACGGTGTTTTATTCAGCATTTTATGAATGTTTCCAGGCTTTATGTCTAGCATACCATTATATCCTTGCCATGATTAATGTACCCACATTGCTGAACAAGAAGTTCTGACCGAAGGCAATTTCTGCAAGCACACAGTAACATGGTCTAGCCATGGACAGATCCAAGGAATAACATCTGTCAATTGTTTGGGACACAGCTTTGCAGGGGAAACAGGCAAACCTAGGTGTGTCAGCCTCTTGTTTAAACATTCAGCTGCAATGATGATCAGCTAGGGCCAACCTCAAAAATAGCTATGCTTGGAAACTCAGTGAAACGGTGACTTTGTCTCATGTAGATAAGCCCTGAAAGAGACCACACAGCTGAAGTCCATGTGTAGAAAATCCACCAAGGTACCAACATGAAGTGGCTTAAGCCTAACACAACACCTCCAGGAAGGCTGCAGAAGTAATTAGTATATTGCCTTTGTTTTTCATGAAAATAAGGATTCCAGAAGCCTCTTGAACAGACACAAAGTCCACTCTGTGCCTTTTACAATATATTTCAGTTCTTTCTCTCAAGACCTGGAAAAATTCAGTATTCAGGTTATTCTCTGCTAATGCTGTTCTTAACTAACTCCCTTTGCTTTGCCCAAGATCCTGGACTTGCCTTTTGGTGTTCTTCCATGTGTCTGACCCACCTTGTTCATGGGTCAGTCAAGAAGAATTCTCTTCCAAGCAGTCCCTTGTTAAAACATACCTTTCCACAATGCAAATTCTTCTGAATCTCATGGAATAAGCGCTTATAAAAACAACAAACATGCAGCAACAGAGTGGAAATGTGTGTCAATTCTTTGTTCAGTACCTGCTGTTGCACTTTCTCTCAGCAACAGCTTAGCTGTCAGAAAGCACATAATTATTTTAAGGGAAAAAAAAAATGAAACAAAGATGAAAATCCATCAGAAACAAAAAGCAGTTTAAATGGATTTAAAATTTCTCATATACTACTATTAGGATGCCTATTTAATCATTACTTTATTCAGGTCCCCACATCTTGATCTTAGTCTCCTTCACTTTCTTTATTTTTCTGGCCCCCTGAATAAGAGCAGACAAGTTAACGCCCTTTACTTGATCACATAAGTGTTCCTGACTTGTATATCTGGCAAAAAATTTATTTAACTATTAACTAATAAGCACAGAGAAGAAAATCTATTACTAAAATAATCTTGGAACCCTCCATCTGTTATAGATAATGTGTTTCTGTTTAAACAAATGCTGGGAATGAACAATTTATTTTTCTGTTTACTTGCTAACCCAAACCCTGCATATTTCATAGTGATGGAAAAGCCTACAGATGAGTAACTATTCCCAGAGACTCAATAGAACATATATTTCCAAGCTGTCTACAACTTTGGAGCCAAAGCACCAGCAAAAAACAAAGGATCAAATATCCTAAAGTGCTCTTGGTGAGGAGCATCCAGTGTTTTAAATTTCTTCCTAACTATTGAGGGTAGAAAACAAAATATTTGAGAGTCCTGACATTTTCTTTCTAGGATTGGAGAGTTAATTACTTTGAAAAAAGTCAATAGCATGGTTCAGGTAGATGCCATCTCATCTTCTGAATAGCTCCTTTATCAGTCCAATTGTTTAGATTTTGAGAAAAGAAATACATGTTCAGCACCTAGCACAGTGGTCCTGACCTCCTTCTGGGTCCTGTAGCACTATCCTAAAATAAATCACATTTTTAACGAAATACAGAAACTGACACAACACTCCTTTTATGTGGTCTTCCTAAAGAGAGTAACTGAATATAAGTTAGGGCTAAGACCAGTTTTTCTCATATTTTACCAGGATATTTTGAAATTGCAAACAACATCAAGCTATTGCATTATTGTAATTGACCTTATTTACCTGTACAGTGAAGCCCACCACCCCTTAGCAAGAGTTTGCTTGTCTCCTTGATTACATCTGTTATTTTTTTATGATGAGCAACGAGGCCCACCAACCATCTGGTGATCTTCAGCCAAAAGCTAGGAAATAACTTGGGGTCTGCCACCGGTGCCGTATGTACAGACAGCATGTCAGGGAATGGAGACACACACATATACAGCTCACATCACCCAAAGTGAGCCCAGGTGCTGGATCTGGCATAAATAGGCTTCTGGGCAATGGGCAGAGAGTATGTGGGTGGGGGCCCTCAGGGCAATCACAGCCTACAGGTGCCCACAGCGTCCTGGCACATATGCACACGTGTGCAAAGGGTTGGTTAGCACTTAGAGACAATAAAAAGACATCGTTGTGTCCTGGATGCATTGCTTCTTGCATTAGCTCAGAGGGAATTGGTTTGGGTTATGTGTTGCATAAATCAGGGAGAAAAACCCCACTTTGCTTTCTCATCTGACTGATTTTTTTTTTCTCTGAGAAAGGCAAGTCACTGTGCAAAAACACCTACAGCAACAAGTAGCTTTCTTAGAGCACTGGAGCTCTTGAGCAGACTGACAGCCTTATTCCCATGAAAGAAAATGGCAGTTTCACAATTTAGGAAAGGGAGGATTTGAGCAAGCAAGTCACAAAAGGATCTGAAAGGCTTCTGAAGCTGATCTCCCTAACATTCCTAGACTGCACTGGTTGTTCAAACAGTACGGCCTTAGATAACTGCGAGTCAGCCTGGGGATATTCATAGAATCATAGAATGATTTAGGTTGGAAAAGACCTCTAAGACCATCAAACCCAACCAATTAACCCAGCACTACCAAGTCTACCAGAAAACCATGTCCCCAAGAGCCACATCTCCCCTTAGCATCCTTTTCTCCAGGCTTAACACCCCCAGCTCCCTCAGCTGCTTGTCATCAGGCTTGTGCTCCAGAACCTTCACCAGCTCTGTTGCTCTTCTATGGACACACTCCAGCACCTCAATTACCTTTTTTATAGTGAGGGGCCAACAACAACACAGGATTCAAGGTGCAGCCTCACCAGTGCTGAGTACAGAGGGAGGATCACCGCCCAAGTCCTGCTGCTCACACAATTTCTGGTACAAGCCAGGTTTTCATTGGCCTTCTTGGCCACATAGGCACACTGCAGGCTCACGTTCAGTTGAGTGCTAGCCAGCATCCTTTTCCATAGGGCAGTTTTCCGACCACTCTTCCCCAAGCCTGCAGCGTTGCATGGAGTTTTTGTGACCGGGTGAAGGACCTTGTACTTTGTTTTGTACTATGTCCTCAGCCAAAAGAAGCTCCAGCAGACAGGGGTCAGTCCTGGAGCTCCTCCCCTGAGGAGGACTGGGCAACCCCATTACATGAGCTCTGAGCCAGCCCTGAGCCCCAAGCCTCACAGTCAGGACGTGGCTTCTCTGGGGGCCTGGCATTTGCCTTAAAGAAACCATGGAAGAAAGCATCTGTCTCTGTTATCAGAGCAGTTCTGGAATTCAGCCTCAAACACCTAAAGTATCTTTGGGGACAAATTCCTGGATTATTTTGAGGTATATTTTACCAAGTCTATTAAAAAGAAGCATGAGGCAGGAACGATGACTGCCTTTGTGTTTGTTTGTTTTTTCAAATCTTTTTTTCTCTTTCCTATTTCCTCCTAACAAGTACCATGCAATAAATGTTATCATTTGCCTATGAATGCAATTTAGGAATTTGTTTTGAAACAGTTCTCAAGAGATTCTTTCTTTTTTTCAGCCTAGTAGGCCACTCCACACAGAATGGAGGTATCAAGAGATGGAGCCAGAGGAGGAAAGGAATAAGAGCAGGAACAATGTCTGATTTACACTCAATATCTAGTTAAGTAGAAGGATTCTTAAACTGCCTCAATTAACTTGCAATTTACTCTGGGAAATAAGTAGTCCTAAGACACTTAGAATGTATCTAAACAATTTCTTTCACTTTAATCTCACAGTTCCTTCCTTTCGACAACTGTGTGGATATGCTGCTTAAGAAATAGAGAATAATTTCCCCTCCTCACTGCTGCGCCTGTGCTTCTTGTGCTCAATTGTGTAACATCATGGCCTTACAGAGCTGCTGACCCCTTCAAAGCCTGTGCCTTTCAGCAAGTCGTGCAAACTCCAGTTTTATTCACACAGGGGAACTCAGATGAACTCTACGAAGGAAAAAACAAAGGCTGGATGAAATGTGTTAAGTCTCTCTCTCTTGCCCTGCTTTGTTCCTTTGTAAACAACGGCTGTGTGGTGGTTTGAAAAGGAAAGCAATGACTCCGAGCAACCTGGTCTGGTGTAAGGTGTCCCTGCTCATTGACGGGTGTTGGAAGAGACGACCTTTAAATGCCCCTTACAACCCAAACTGTTCATTCCATGATTCACGGCTGCCTAAGGGGATCCCTGGGCTGCGGGCGGGTGCCCGAGCTCCTCAGATAACCGAGATTTTGCTGCCACCGTGTGATCACCCGGGCTTCGCCCGCGATTTTCTCTGCTCGGGAGGCCCCACCGCGGGAGCGGTGGAAAAAGCGTCCCTCTTCCGAGGCGGAGAAAGGAGGTCTTCCTGCAAACTTGCCCCTCCACGTGGACGTGCCCTCGGCCAAATGCTGACCTCCACCCCTAAGGCTAACCAGCCCAGCCCAGCTGAGTTTGATGCACATTTGGAGAGCAGGAGTGGCTGCTCTCGGTGGGTGGAGGCTGACAAGTTTTACCCAGTTTCAGAAGATGCTCTTCTGTGGTTTCTGACGGCTCTGTGCTGGACCCCCAGAGTTACCCATTACAGATGAACAAACAGTAGCACTCAGGACAGAAACAGCTTCTTTGCAAAGCAGCAGCTTTGAGCCAGTCTATTCAATTTCGACCCATAGGATTGACAGCTGATGACGGTTTAAAATGTTTGATACTCAAACTGTTCTGCCACAGTCTTTTGGTCTCTAAGTGTCACAGACACAAACAGACTGCTAAGTCCATCTCCTCAAGGGCATGTATTAGTGCTGGAAATGGCTCTGGAGTTTGTAATATTGCGTGTGGCAAGAGAACCAAGCACGCACTCTTTCAAGCAGGGCATTTTTAAGGTCTCCTCTGGAGAACTACTGCAGCGAAGTGGGAAAGAGATTACAATTCTTTCCAGAAATCCTAAAGTGCACCTCTACCTAAAGCTATCCCATAGCATCCATCATGAGGTGCAGACTGAATTGGCGCAGTGCAGGAATCTGTAACATCCCAGGATATACCAGTGTGCTGGCAAATGAACCTGGCTATCATCCAGTAAACCCTGGGCTCACAGAATGTGAACCACAATACTTTCTTTTGAAGCTGTTTCAGAAGAGAACAGTGTTGTTTCACACAGTGCCAGAAGACCAGGAACAAATCATACAGTACAGAAATGAAAATGTCCCGGTGACTTGGTGACCAGATATAAGTTCTTTCTAGGAGCCCTGTAAGGTCAGTGGATCTAAGCAGTAAATACAGCTAAGGTTTTCAGTAAGCATGATTATTTCAGGCAAAGTGATTCATGGGAGTGAGATCCTTTGTGTCAGACCATTTCCTGACAGAAAGGCACTCACATTCAAAAAATAACGATCACAGGTAGCACCATCATTGTCAGTCAGAAGAGGAACAAAGACTAATTAATTGAATAAAGGCCAGATTATTCACTCCCATTATAAGCATGACATTGGTAAGAATCCCAAATGTGTCTAGCATTGTTGTTGGGTGTTACAGTTGTCTCTGGGGCAGCATGTGCTGTTATTTTCAAGGGCTTCAGCAATTGTCATTCTGAACACTCTCCTCCACACACATTTGAGTTATCTAACACAGAACAAAGGTGTCCTCTACTCTCATTCCACCTTATATTTCTGAATTACAGAGAGAATGTCGCTGAAACAGATGTGAATAGGGAAACTACTACTCCTTGACCTTGTTGCTCTATTAGAGTCCCTGTGCAATTTTTTAACAGTCTCAGGGATCTGCTTTTCTTGAAGCTTCTGGCCTTCTTTCTTTCTTTTTTTTTTTTTTTTTAATTTCTAAATTCATCTGAATCCTCTCTCTGTTATTGAAAGAAATTCAAGTGAGAGCTATTTCTATAAACTCCACCCCCATGTAGTCTGCTAGGAAGGTCATGTGCTATGAGTAATTTACCTACATTAATATGGAAAAAAGGCACTGACAAAAACTGATTTACATCCACGAAAAGGTTATTATTCTCTCTTTTTCAAACAGGAGAACAGAGACAACTCTCTCATGTTCTGATACAAAGAGTGAAAATCAGTAACATCCCCCATCTAGCACTTAAAGTATGCTTAAAATAATTCTTAAAAAAAAAAAAATCAAAGGTTGACTTATAGGATGTAGATCAGAGTCAGTTTTACCCAAATTAAGAAACTTATTGCATGTCCTCATAAACCAGTTTCAACTAAAAGGTAATGAGCTTCTGCTCAGAAAAGCCAATGTGACAGACAGTGAGATCTAATGGACTGCACATGAGCTAGAAAGCAATACTTCCAGAATTATACTTGCAGCTCCACCAGACCTTTCAGTCTTTTACTGATTCACAAGTCTTATCTCTATACAGTGGAGAGAGTAATGTTAAGCTAGGATGGTGAGGAGAAAGCAGTATGATTTTAAGTCTTCATTGTGTACATTCTGGAATACACCAGAAAAGCACAGAAATCCTCCTACAGCTGGCTAACTTCCTGCTCAAAGACATCATCCTGCTCAGAAAAACATGTGCTTTGTAACTTTCAATGTACTTTGCATTTAGATAATAAGCCAAGCACAAAATTTTTCATCACACTTGTTCATCTCCTTTGGTTTCTGGAGGTCCTTCTCTACTATAGGTCCTCTAGGCTCCATCATCTATCCCTGTATCTGATTCCATGAGTCTCTTCCTAGCCATCCCCATCAGTCTGCCTGTGAGATGAATTGATGTGTCCCTCCATTTCCCTTCTCTCTCATGTGATGCAATAATCCCATCTGCCCAAACTTGTTCTCACAAAGTCCAACATCAGCTGTACTGCTCTGGCCTCCTGCACACATCCAAGGGCTTTAGGGTGGTCACCAAGTTTAGAGAATTTGGCTGGTTCCAATAGAAACAGCTGTGAAGGTGGCTGAACCTGCTGGTTCTGCTATCCAAATGTCATCCAATTTTCTCAAGAGCCAAGAGTATTCCTACCACTGATTTAAAAAAAATCCCTAAGCATTCCTAGGTGATTCAAGACAGCATTCAAAAAAATTTCACATTAAATACAGACAGATGATACCAAGTTGCATGAAAGCCTCCCTAGGTCAGATACCATTTTTGGAAAAAAAGTCCTGAGGAAAAAAAAATTCAGAAATTATAATGCTCCTTTTAAAAATAATTAAGTAGCAGAAAGAATTATTATTTTCTGACACTCTTTCACAACTTACTGTATACAAATATTCCATATCAAACCCACCTTCCTTTCTTTCTTTTCTTTTCTTTCTTTTCTTTCTTTTCTTTCTTTTCTTTCTTTTCTTTCTTTCTATTCTTTCTATTCTTTCTTTCTTTTCTTTCTTTTCTTTCTTTCTATTCTTTCTTTCTTTTCTTTCTTTTCTTTCTTTTCTTTCTTTCTTCCTTTCTTTCTTCCTTTCTTTCTTCCTTCCTTCCTTCCTTCCTCCCTCTTCCATCAAACTCACAACATTATGAGAATTGACTCCTAGAATACATTTTATATCTTGTTTCGGCACAGAGAACACTCGATGGCACTCTGAACTCCAGGAAACAGTCCATTAGACATGAAACAACTGATTGCTGCTTAGAGCAATAACATTTAACACCAAAATCCTGACAATGACAAAAAACAGAAACTACAAAATTATATTAACTAACACATGGATCTCCAGCTATTTAACATCTGACCTGCTTTATATCACTCCAGGAGAACCACAAGACCCACATTAAAAAAATATTCATCTCTTTTTCCCTTATAGTTCCTCTTTTGCATTTCTTGTGCTCTTTATGAATATAGGTCTTCTTTCAATCCTTCTTATTACTATTTCATTTCACTCCATTCCTACTGTATTTTGCCAGAGACCTTGGGCTACAATAGCCTCCTATGTTACCAGTTTCATATTGCTGTATATTAGCTGTCATACTAAAATTATTGCACCTCCTACACAGCAGTACTGGCTATAAGCAATTGATATTGGCATATTTCTTTACAGTTCAATAGCTCCAGGTAGAAAACTGCCTTTCTACCAAGTTAAAATTAATCATCATTGTTACAAAATTTTGAGTGTTGTCTACTGCCCAAGAAGAAACTGTAACACATTTTGCTTAGGTTATAAAACTGCCTCCATCCTAGTTTTTACTATCACTGTAGCTAGCTTTAGATATCAAAGAGCAGTCTCCTCAGGAAAAAAAACAAAAAGGAACTAAAGGTATATTCCTAAAATGTAATATATAAGCAATTATTTCTAATCTCAGATTTACCGATCTATGGTGAGTAAACTTAAGAGCCCACGTGATCTTTATAGGAATATCCAGAAGAAAGGAATATTTTAACTATGGTCTTAGCTGTGATAAATGCTAATTCCAGCTTCAATTTCCTGTTTTGTGAAAGCTGTCTAATGAGTATGGGCCAACATTACCACAGAATCTAAATCTTGAGGGTAGTTACTCTCTGCACATTGTAAGAGATAGAGGTTTGACTGTGCCCAGATGATGAGATGAAGCCCTGGGAGACTTGTCCAAACTCACAGTGGCAGTTACAGATCAAATGTCTTTTTGTTCCAGGTGAAATGTGATTTACACACTGAAAATGAAGGAAGATAGGAATATTTATAAATTAAATTGCACAGAGAGCCTCTAACAGAAAGAGGATGTAGTCTAGGTATTTCAAGCATGTTAGTCCATTTTTACCACTACTGAAGAAGCTGAAGTGGTATATTTTCACAAGCCTTTGACCAAAGACATTCAGGGCAAATCAGAGAGATTAGGAGTTTTACATGCCCTTAAAAGCACTAGTAATTTCCATTCTGCAGTATTCTCCACTATCTCAACTGAATTTGAAACACTGTGCTTCTCCTCAAAATGTGCACTTTTATAAAGTAAGGTTTATACATTGCAAAGTTTGAGGCATTTATGGCTTTAAATGATGCATATCTTTGTGACTCAAACTGAAAAAAATACAGCCAAAGTTGGATTTTTCCTTTTTCAGATAGTAAAATCTAGTGACTACGTATTATTTACATTAATTAGGAAAGGAGATAAGAGAGTGAAGACAGAAAAAAAGGGGGAAATCGATAACAGAAAAAGTTATCAAATCATTATACATTCTTTTCATTCTCTGATACAGCAACATCTATTTTTCAGTTCACAATAAGAGCAGCATGTCAGACCAAATCCTACAGTGTGGGGAAAAAAAAGGGGTTTAGAAACCTTCTCTCTGAAATTGTCCAAGGTAGAAATGCTCCATATAGTCCTAAAAAACTACTAAAATGCCTTCTCTCCCAGTTATATTTAGATTTGGCCCTGGCTTGTTTCTAATAGAAGACCAGCATATAGCTGAAAATATAAATACATTTAATTTTTTTCTGACATCAACAATCATCATAGAGCTTTATTAAGTAAAAAAGTCTATGTTAAAAAACAGATAAGCCATTCACCTCTGAAACACTACCTTGCTTTGCTTTCTGAAAATCTATTACCTACAGCACTTTCAACCACGTTTTAAAATCAACAGAGCTTCTCATATCTCTTATCACAGAGACTTTTCTCTTTATTTCAACATGCTCCACGGTCCAGCTACCCTTTAAGTCCGGTTTTGAATTCATTAAAACAACCTTGAAGACACAAATGGAAAGATCAATTAGGTCACAGAGATTTGGGAGAGAATACCTGAACACCTTTGCACCGTTCTCCCGTGGCACATCTGGTCCCAAAACTCAAAAGGCTGGTCCCACAAAGCTTCCACCTTAAACACCCTGACAGAGCCAGGGGACTTGGCAGGCCCCACAGCACGGCTGTCCCATCCATGGCCCTGGCTGTCAGGCATGATGGGAAGGGGGACAAGGTTTATCAGCTACCTGTGGTTTTGTAACACACACCTCTCCTCACTAGAAGCTCACTCATGGCTTGAGAAATCATGAAATATGATCCAAAGTACACTCATGCTAGAGAAAGGCAAAGTGTCATCAGCTGGTAAGCAGGAAAACATGCTGACTGGTAACTAAAGGTAGTCTTTGTTAGTTAGCTTTTTGTTCAAAAGCATGCCATAGATGCCTTGAAATAAGTACAGTTTAGTATACACCTATTCTTGATTTTTATTATCATATTAGAAAACTATGAATTCTACTTTTACTGAAAATAAAACCTTTTGCTCAGGACTTCTTTCAAGCTTGAACTGAATTAAATTTTAAATCATTTAGGAACTGGCAAGACATTATTTTATAAATTCTTTCATTAGTAAAAAATTCGCTATATACCTAAGAAAAAAACTTATGCACACTGAACTTAACTGATTTGAATAAAGTAATACAAGGAATTTTTTCTTTGCATTTGCAGAACAAGCTACAGAAGTCCAAAATGAAATGAGGTTTACAATTTTAATAAATTGTTTCCAGAGACAGGTAGTAATTAACTCTGAGCAGTGGCTTGACCTTTGTAATATTTCAGCAAACATATGCTGCTTGCATATTTTATAACATATTTTTTTATTAGGCTCTCTTGAGTAAGTGAGATCATGTAAGCTGTCACAATTCCGATTTTTATTTCAAATGCGTTTATTTCTAAAAATACTAACTTAAAATCTCTAATTCAAATACAAAAATATTTTAAAGAGCTGGGAAGCAGCTTGGCAGAAAAAGACCTGGTGGTGCTGATGGACCAGCTGTCTTCACAGGAAGTCCTAAAGCATTGTGGGCTGCATTAGGAAGAGCAGCAGCAGCACTTATGGGAGATGATCCTTCCCCCCTACTCAGCACTGGCAAGACATGCAGAGTCTTGCTGCAGTCTGCCAGTCTGCAGAGCTGTGTTCAGTTCTGGGCTCCCCAGCACATGAGAAACTCTGACACACTGGAGTAAGCCAGGTGAAGGGCCACAAAAATGATGATGGAACAGGAGCATCTGACATACAAGGAGAGGATGAGAGAGCTGGGACTGTTCAGCGTGGGGAAGACGAGGCTCCAGGAGGTCTTATCAATGTGTGTAAATACCTGATGGGGAAATGAAGAGGAGAGAGCCAGACTCTTCTCAGCAGTATCCAGTGAAAGCATAAGAGGCAATGGGAACAAATTTAAATACAGGAAATTCCATTTAAATAAAAGAAACTTCTTTCAGTGAGAATGAACAAGTACTGGCACAGACTGTCCAGAGAGGTTATGGAATCTCCACCCTGGGAGACACTCAAAACTCAGCAGGACAGGTCCCTGAGCAACCTGCTTTAGCTGGCCCTGTTTGAGCAGGGGGGCCGGACTAGAGGTGCACTCTACAGAAGTGCTTTCCAGCCTCAGCCTCTCTGTGATCCTGACTGGAGCATTTGGCTCTCACATGTGTGTTGCACCACTGCAGAATTAGGCTTCCAAATAAACACTCTACAAGCATTTCCAAGTTTTGCTTATCAGATTAGAAGTACCTCCAGACTCAGGAGTCTAAATATGAAGCTTTTTTATTGCAGACTCTGGACCCTTACATCTCTTGATTATTAAAGATGAAAGGGACATTTTAAAGGAAAGCATTCTGTTTTAAACATTGGTCCATTTGCCCATTTAATAGTTAGCAACACAGAGAGATATATTTTCCTTTTATGTTTGCAGCTACCCTAATACAGCAGTAATTAGCAGTAGGTAGTCTCTGATCAGCTCAGCAGGGTATGTGATAAAAAGAGGTGATTCCAAACAAGTACATAAAAGTGAAACCTATATAAACAAAATTCAAATAGACAGGGGTTAAATTTGGGTTGTATTCATTTTTAAAATATCTGATTTCCCTATAAGGCACAGTACTGCTGCATCTAGGCCTGTTAAAATTATCCATAATCAACATACCTAAAATAACTATTGTCACTAAGCTTTCATGGTTTAAAGGTTACCTGCCGCAGATGATTAAATTGCAGTAGGCTGAAGGGAAGAGAAATATCTTTTAATCATTTAATTTCTGTTTTATTTTTCTGTGTGACAGTATCATCTCTCTTTTCATGGTTGGTACACTACAGTCTGCATCCAACACTACTTGGGCCATGATCTCTGCTTGTCAGAGGGAAAGCGAGGCATCTCTGTCACAGTATTAATTATAGGTCTGCAGCTATGTAACAAGTCTGGACGAGTTTCTTCAGACCATACTTCAGGTCCACAATAACACAGCACCATCTAGTCTTTCCATATTCCACCCTGAATCACAGCTAACTGAAAAAATACTGTCTCCAGAGGAAGCTTGCTGGATGATTTCCTCCAAATTCATAACCCTGCTGCTAGCTCTCTCCTGGAGTCTGAGTTCTCTGAATCAATTTCTTTTTGCCTATAATTTGCAGAGAACATCAGTGAATTTTATATTCTGCCTTTTATATTGGATGTGATCCACATCCTCATTCATTGGACTGCCACTGTTAATTATCATAAGCTAAGAGGTTTGTTAGTATTTTCCAGACAGCAAACTCCCATACTCTTTCTCGCTTGCATGCTTTCACATTTTCCCTTTGGTAATATATTATTTTACTTTCCGGTTTACTATTCATTAATCTACTTTGGACTGTATTGTTCTGTATGAGCTTAGCTTCTGAATAGTCTTAATCATTCTCTGCCTGCATTTTTCACATCAGCCTCTTTAACTTTCTATTCAGTAAAGAGAGCAAATGCAAAAATTATGCAGTTCGATTTCAGCATTCAGACCATTTGTATAAATAATGAGGTTTTAGGGTACAGCTAAGCCTCATGATAGCCCATTAGTAAGCTCTTTCCAGAATGAAATTTACTTACAGTGGAGCTACTTTTTATGTCATTTATTTTAAACCCACTGAGTTACTCTGCCTCCACTTACATGGGTCAAAGGCTAAGACCGACAATTTCAAAAAGAACACTGGTAAAAAAGAACACTTTTAATGAACTAACCCACCAACACGGATATCCAGCTTCATTGACATCTGCACTATCAATCAAGCCACTACTTGGCTGAGATGCTGGCTGATGCCAGAAGGATCAGCTGAAGTCCTTTACTTGCTCTTTGCAGGAGCAAAACCTAAACCACCATTACTATATTAGCTTTAGGTATAGTTTAATTTTCCTATTCTCTTTTTTTCCCCCCTTTCTCCTCCTCGACACAAGACCCAGATTTGTTTCTTGCATATGCTTTTTTTTTTTTCTTAGAAGATGCCTCGTTTTTCCAAGTTTCTACTTGTGTGGAAGAATGCAAATAAATCTATGATATTTGAGACAACTTACAACGAAGAAAAAGGCAGAATTATGTATGGGAGGGGTAACAAAGGGGAGCTCAGTCATAAACCTTGTATCATCATGCAGTTAAGTCACCAAGTGTTGAGTTCTAGTTTGTTAGCCAGCATCTCTTTTGCATAAATGTTTCTGAACAATTTCTGTGTCACATACATAAAAAAAATCTATCCTAAGGAAGTTTAACCACAATGTCTCCTGTTCTAGTTAGAAACAAAAACTTCTTTACCACACAAAGAACAGTTCTTTTATTTATTTTTATTAAAATGAGTAAAAGAAGTTCCCTCTTTCTGAAAGAATTACTGATGTAAATGTTAGGGTGAATAAAGTTCTTATGTATCAAATGAGCAACTCCCAAAGCCGAGATTATGAAGATTACAGTACACACCAAGGGTAGAAGTACAGAAAATCATCATTGGTGCCATTTTTTCCTCAACATGCACAGCATAAGTTAAACACTTGCAAAGCACAAAGTTGCATTAGTACCACCAAAGCCAAATGAATTTGTGAGTGCTATACGCCGTTTTTCAGTTTTCCACTCCTGAGCAGTTAATGGAACATAATTGAGATCAAACTCCGCCTCTGTTTTCTCTAAGTTTAGAGTAGGTGGTAAAATTCCATGGTAACAGGACAGTACAGTAAAAGCTGCTTCAATAGCTCCTGCAGCCCCCAAGAGATGTCCCGTTGCTCCTTTTGTTGAGGAAACTGCAATATTACGTGAATGATCTTTAAAAAGCCTCTTGATTGCCTGATTCTCAGCAGCATCTCCTAGAGGTGTAGAAGTTGCATGTGCATTGACATATGTTACGTCTTCAGGTTTGATCCCAGAATCTTTTATTGCTGCAGACATACACCTAAGGAAAAAAAAGAAAACAGGATGCTGATTTACCCCCAATACATTTTTGTCAAATGCACAAACCAAAAGAAAAACTTTAGGATTTCTAAAATGCTTATCATATGTGAAAATCTGCTTTAGCAGAGATGTAAATGACAAGAGATTAATTCATCTAACTAAATACATTAGCATCTACATTTAGCTACCAGAGAAAGGCTGTAGATGTGAAGCCCAATATAAAAATCAGACTTGCTTTTAAAAATTCCACAGTTGGAAAAAACACAAATAGAAGGAAAGAAGACAAAACAATCAATCTCTATAGACTACATTATTAAGTCAAAGACCCTTTTCAATGTAAAATTTAAAAACATTTGAGAGAGAAATAACTACCCGATATTATTACAAAAATTTGGGTATGCTCTACCCAACAAAAATACTGGGAAATTAGAGCAAAAATCTGCAGTCATCCTCCTCATAAGCTTCTTTTTCATGCTTTCCAGAGACCAGAAAATGTTGAGGAGATAACACAAATTCCTATCCTTCATTTTATGAGGAAATTTACTGAAAGTCACACTCTTCTACCCTGATGTGGTATGCTTTGTTTGACTCCTGATGACTTGTGGAATGTGACTGCCTCTACAAAACATGCTTTTTTAATGAAAACCATATAAGTATCAACACAGCTCCATACTGCGATTTTCTCATAGATTTCCTGCAGAAAAAAGGGAATTAGTTAGACATCTCCTTGCACATACAACTTAACCAAGTGCCTCTGAGCAAAAGACCAGTGATTCTTTTGAAATTTCTGAATATTAAGTAAATAAAAGGAAGCTGAAAAAAAAAAAAGATAACACAGGCTTCTGGACAAATTTAAATGTTTCTAGTACAGCCTTCTGTCCTTAGAAGCATCCAGTTTAGCTTACATTGGAGGCCAGTGACACTCACCGTCATTAGACAGTGAGCCGACTTTCAGGAAAAAAAAGATTACTGATCAACCATGAGATACATTAATTTATAAATTAATTAATAAATAGGTCATCTGCAATGAACATATTTACTTAAGAAGATACCAGATTACTCGTGTAGGACAATCTTTGTATCCACTCTCCTTAGTCTGGCTTTGCCTCTCCTTCCCTGCTGGTTTATTCCAACATATGTATTAGCCTCCTACTGAAGTAGTTATTAGAAAATGATAAAAATGTATTTCTCTGATTTTTTTTGGTGTGGCAAATAAAATTCCTCCAAAAAAGTAAGAGAAGCATATACATTCCAGATTTAATCCATGTACCACTGCAGTAACAAAATACTGGCTCGAAGACAGTATTAAAATGCATTATCTCATCTCAAGGACGGAAAAGCACATTTTGGAGATACCAAGATTAACTTTCAACTACTTCCTACTGTGAATTTAATTTATATGCTACTGCAATCATAAAATATACAAAAATTCAGTTACAACATATTGCTATATCATCTCAAGGGTAAGCAAGTCTGAAAATATGAGATAAGACACTCCTGATTACTCATCTCACACCTAAGTCTGCAGAACAATTAAATATGAATCAAATGGCATAGAGAGAAACATGGTATATTTACACTTCCAGAAAAATCTGTCAACCCAATAAAGATGCAAACACAGCTTTACAATACCATGCAGAAGGTTGATCTATTTGTGCAGTGCCATATCGAATTTTGGTATTAAATATTCACATACATTTGGAATAAGGCAAACTAAATCTTTGCTAAAGATTCCAATGTCAGCAATAGTAGTCAGCCTACACAAAACTCACCAACTGGCATACATAATTTAGCTAACAATTTAATTAGCTAACAATATCAATAAGTATATCTACTTGGGAACTGTTTTTGATGAGGTAACTTTGATGAAACTTTACCATTTCCCTAAGCAGTACTAAAGTGTATTTCTGTTATGCCTCTCCACCAACACTCTTCATCTGAAGTACTGAATACTTTAACAAACTAGATCCTTCAAGAGCTATACAGCTTTTATCACCTGAGATTTCTTGCAACAAATACCATGCTTTTGCAGGGGAGGGCCTCTCTTCTCCATGGACAAAGGGTGAAGGAGAACCTGAAAAGGTTCTACTGCACCACAAAAATCTTAAAAAAGAGGTTTCCATTGGGATTTATTTATGTGAACAGCTGTATGCACCAAAATCAAAATGTTTTCACATGAGAAAGTTTTTGTAACTCTATGAAAAAAGGTTGATTCTAGCGAGAACTGGCCTTCACCATGCTACTAAAAAAAGTGTTGGGGCACAACAGTACCAGAACCTCTTTCATTTTTCAGATTTTTAACTGAAAATTTTCAACAACTTTTGTAATACTGATTTAAGATTGAACAGTCTTTCTCTATGAAAACCACACAGTAACAGATAAAAATGTACCCACTATAAGTAACACATGAAGAACCTATTACAGTCAACATAGAGTTCTTACCTGAATGCACCATCTCCCTCTGGATTAGGTGCTGTTATGTGGCAAGCATCACCAGACAGTCCATAACCTAAAACTTCGGCATAGATCCTAGCACCTCTTTGTATGGCGTGTCCGTACTCTTCCAAGACCAGCACAGCAGCACCCTCTCCCATCACAAACCCTTCTCTCTTTGAATCAAATGGTCGACAGGCCATTTTAGGGCTCGAGTTAAAACTCGTGCTGAGGGCCCGGGCTCTCGCGAATCCAGCCAAAGACAAAGGACTAATGCAAGCCTCAGTCCCTCCAGCCAACATGACATCAGCATCACCAGCAGCAATAAACCTAAAGGAGTCTCCAACCGCATGCGCGCCTGTGGTACAAGCGGTTGACACAGCGTGATTCGGCCCTTTCAGCTGGTACTTAATGCTGATATGGCCTGCTGCCATATTGACTAAAATCTTGGGGACAAAAAATGGGCTGACCTTACTGTAACCTTTTGTTTTAAATAAGGCAGCTGTGTCAGAAATTTCTTCCAGTGGAACCATTCCCATCCCAATTGCCACACCGGCACTTAAGCGATCCTGTTCAGACTGGGGAGACCAGCCAGAGTCCTTCATCGCCAGTTCTGCTGCACCGAGGGCCATCACAGTGGCAGAACTCATGGATTTGATCTCTGATTTTGACACAAAGCTTTCTTCACTGAACTGACCCTCCTTGTTTCCCCTTGGCACACAAGCAGCCACTCTACATGGGATGCCTGCGTATTCTTCCCCATCTAGCGATGTAATCCCACTGCCTCCTTCAAGAAGGTGCTTCCACACAAACTGAGTCCCCACACCAAGAGGGGACACTAAGCCAATACCTGTAACCACTACTTTCCTTCGACATGCAGGCAGTGACTTGCTGAAAGCTCTTCTGTGGTTTTGTAAACGCAGATTTAAGTTCAAACTCCAGAGATGAAGATGTGCAATCTTTAACAGATCCTGTGAGTGCTGTGAGAACATGGTGGCAATAATCAGTTCAAGCACATTCCTGTAATTGGGGGGGGAGGGGAGTGGAAAAGAAACAAACATAACAAATAAACAACCAGTGTGGAAAACATTCTAGTACATTAAATTAATAACCTGCTTTCTACAAGAAATCCTATTTACAAACCTGTAGAAAGGGATGTAGTTTCTGTGTCTGTAATCAGGAATAGCATGAGCTATCGTAGACAAGGCACAGAAACACAGTCACTTTAGGAATGGCTCTACTGGCCTCATCTACTTTAAGCTGCTAATAAATATGAGTTTGCACTACTGTGGCCTGCAAAGCACTCTCTGGTTTTGCTGCAAAACCCTCCCTGGGGCTTTAACCACCAGCTGGTTGGAGGTATGAACAATGAACATTACAGCTTCGTTCTTCTAAGGGACAAAGCGTGTGTTCACCTGAAAGTGTATGTCCTAGCACTACCAAGTTAAGGATGTTATCTCAACCTTCACGTCAGGTAGAATGGTTTAGGAAACTCAGAACAGGAGTCAATAAATTCTTTCTGGTTCTCCCACCAATGTAATTACATAGCTTGGACAAAAATCCTCATCTTTCTACCTCCATTTATCCCTTATCAGCCTTGGGTATTTACACTGTCAGGGGACAGTACCTCAAGTGGTTTGAGCAAGATGTGCCACACCACCTCCTCCCTTGCAGGTAACATCGGCAGACCCCACATATCAAGAGGGATGTCAGGTGATGGCAGAAGGCCACTGCTGAGCACAAATACTTCAGGTGGGACAAGAGGGTCATGCCAAGCAGTGATGATGCCATACTGCACCACAGTCCTTCTCCCTTGCCTTGGCCACTGTCAGGTCTGGAGCTGGTCCAGTTGCACACATCTGGCATGCTGGAGCAGGGCAGTGGCTGCAGCACAGCTCTGTCAACACCTACGATACAGGCTTCAACTGGCCAGCTGCTTTTTGACTCATAAAAAGGGCAACTTGGCATCCCCAGCTCTTTGGTAAAATATAGCGAGCGGCATGGGGACCACATGGGGCTGTTGGGCTAATGCACTCCTGCTAAAACACCCAGAGCTGTGGCCACACAAGTACACAGCAGCATTAATAAAGAATATCATAGAATTGCCTGGGTTGGAAGGGACTTAAAAGATCATCTAGTTCCAACCCTGCTGCACGGACACCTCTCACTAGAATATATTGCTCAAAGCCTCCTCCAGCCTTGCCTTGTACACTTCCAGGGATGGGGAGTAAAATTAATAAGTAATTTTATACATATTTTATGTAAATATTTTTTAAATTAATTATATTTATAATGAAACAAAATTCTGTTTTTTAAGGAAGCCTGGTTTAAATCCTGACCCAAATCTGCCATTTTAGTTAAGCCAGTTAGCCTGGCCTTTATGAAGAGAGGCAGTATATACAAATGTATATATATATATATAATATATACATACTATGTATATGACTATATATAGTATATAATACATTATATGCATGACATATACAACACGTAGTACATATAAGTATGTACTGTATATAAAATAGAGCTCTGCAGTACTGTATGTATATATATATATTCTATAATATATAACACGTATATCCATATATCCTAAATATCTATTATATATAGTGTAGCATATACAACGTGATGTATAAAGTATTACATATAATTATACACATAAATGTAAACTAATGTATACGTGGGTGTGTGCATATATGTGTGTGTGTATACACCTATGACTGCAGAGCTCTGTAAACCAGCGCGCCCCGCATCCCCACGCCGTCACCCGGTGGCAGGCGCCGAGCCGTCCTGTTTAACCCAAGCAATGCCCGATACCTGCTCTGCGGGAAAACCAGGCGCGGGGCAACTCCCCCCCGGAAACAAGCATTACCGGACGGCCCCGGTCGTTTAAAGGGCAGTGACTACTTTTAAAATCTACATCAGGAGTCAAACGCTGGCCTCACGGGACCGCCCCGCGCCGCCATTGCCACCCCTCCCCGCTCCGCTGGGGGCGGCCTCACCCGCGGCCCCCGCCTCCCTCCGCCCCAGCGTCCTCTGCGGTACCTCCTTCGCCCGCGCTCTCCCCCCCCCCTACTCCGCGATGGTTCGCTCTGCCTCCCTCCCCGTTCCGGCGGCGCGGGGCAGCACCATTCGGCAGGCCGGGGTGGTAGCGGAGAGGAAGAGGTGTGTGCGCACGCGCGGCCCAGCGGCGCTTCCTCTCGCCTGGCCCCGCCTCGCGGTGGAGGTGGGTGGGTCGCGAGGCCCCGTAAATAACCCGGTGAGCTGGGAAAGGTGAGGTTGGCGTTTCCTTCCCAAACCAGGTGATTAAACGCGCAGAGGAAGAGTAAGGAACCCTCCCCCCAAACAAACCGGTCTCCGGTGGAGTAATACGCAAGACCTTATCGCTCTCTACAACTGTTTAAATGGAGGTTGTAGAGAGGGGGGGGTCGGTCTCTTCTCCCAGGTAAAAAGTGACACAACCAGAGGAAATGGCCCCAGGTTGTGCCACGGGAGGTTTAGATCGGATATTAGGAACGTTTTCTTCACTGGAAGGGTTGTCAAGCATTTGACCAGGCTGCCGAGGGAAGTGGTGGAGTCACCGTCCTGAGGGTGTTTAAAAGATGTGTAGACGTGACATCTGGGGACATGGTTTAGTGGTGGACTTGACAGCACTGGACTCAGTGATACTAAAGATCTTTTCCAATCTAAATGATTTCTTGAAAGTGCTCCTCCTCACGGATGCTGAAATGCTGGTAGAGAAGACAAAGACTAAATGCTCACTGGCTTTACAGGAGTGTCTTGAAAATACATGCACAAATATGCGAACAGCACTGATGCACACGAGTAAACTATTTGTGGTTGCTGCTTCCAGCTGCAAGAACGGATGACCTGAACTGAGACCAAGCTATGCCTGAAATGACGTTTACAAACAACTAAATTTTTGCATAGGGCAGTGGTATCTCACTTAAAATACATGAAGACTCAGAAACTACCATGGTAAACCATAAAATGTGTGTCAAAATCTCATCAACAGAGACATGAATTAATTACATAAATGGGGAGTGTACTTGTTAGGTGATACCTTTTATAGTGTAGAGCAGTAAGAAAAATCTGTTTACTCACGCACAATACAATGATGCTTACTAGCTGCAATCACGGCTACTTCTAAATATAAACTATAGCACATTAATGAAGGACCTACTGCAGTAAAAAAGGAAAAAAACCCAACTATGGATGTCAAAAATGAGAGAAATAGAATATTTAATGTAGAAAAACCCCACTATTTTTAAATGAAGCATTTGTATTTAATTTCTCTTTAGAAATAACATTCCTTGGACATCCAGTGTGTTAATAATTTGTTGGAAGTTGGCACTTAATCTTCTCAATTTTCATACAGCTTTCCTATGAGTACTTCCAAAGCATTATTTACAAATGCTATACTTATATGCATTATATAATTATGTTACATGTATAGCAATTTAGTTAAGCGTTAAATTTCGAAGTGCAGCCAACATTCAAAGCCACAATAACTATGTGAAAGACATGGAAAGGAAGTTAAAAGTTGAAGCAGCAGCCAAGGAACATCATCTTAAATTAAAATTTTATTACTTTGGTACCAGTTCCATGATTCTGAGGGCTGCGTTAGTAACTTTTTTCAACTATGCTAGTAGGAATATTAAGTGTAATCTCAGCAAAAGTGAATTGCCCAGTGTTAAATCCCAGCTTTTGTGAGGGATATGTACCACTTTCTTTAAAAAAATCACAGAAGCTGAGCAGTGACATGTCAGAAGCAGACAG
Source organism: Oxyruncus cristatus (assembly GCA_013399855.1). Taxonomy (NCBI): domain Eukaryota; kingdom Metazoa; phylum Chordata; class Aves; order Passeriformes; family Cotingidae; genus Oxyruncus; species Oxyruncus cristatus. The sequence continues at coordinate 2,387,806 of VXAY01001328.1, forward strand.
CAGAGCTAGAATGTAATGTCAACTGCAAAGTCAGCCTGAATTTTAAAGACCTCTTTTATTTGGAACTCTTTAAATCTGCATTCCTAAGAAAGCCAAGCCTCACTGGTCTTTGTGTCCAAGGTTCTTCACAGCAGTTCTTTCACTGATAGCCCAAATGTCTAGAAGCAGCAGACCAGGGCTTTTTTGCTTTGATGGAACAGACTTTGGGTAGTGCTGGGCGAGGTGTCAGGGCAGGGCCGAGTTGCTTCAGTGGCATTCCCACCCAGATAGCCCAGGTGAGGCCGAAGGTTTGGCACCATCAGAGGGCCCTGCCAAACCAGGGCAGTACAAAAGGGGATTTATATCCTTTAGGATGTTACTGCCTGCCAAGGGGCTCCTGATGTGGCAAAATGTGGAATAGGTAAAAATTTTCTTGGGACAGGATGTTTGATCATTGTCTACTTTCCAGCCGAACCAACAAGAAAGGAGATTTAATCAAGCTCTAAGTGATGTCCAGGTGTTAGAAAGACAAATTCCATGTTGACAGAATTGCTTTGTTAAGGTTTAGAGCTCAACATGTTTCAATGATCTCAGAACTAGGGGAAGGTTAACAAAGCATGGGAAGAAGGAGGTACACAAAAGATGTGGACACAAAGAATGCAGACACAAAGAATGCAGAATTTACTGGCCACAAGGACATTTGCCAGAACCTCCTAGATAAGGAAGAAACTCAATTAACCAATAGAAGCCTAATTAGTAAGAGAACTAGGTAACTTGTCGCCGATCAACATAATGTCTTTGTTTCGCTAAATGGCAAAACGTTTTGGTAGTCGTCGTGCTGGCTTTGTGGATTTGCCACCCAGCACCCCTTTCTGAGCAGAACTGTAAATAAATACCTCCACTCTGTGTGTGGATTGGCCTCTTGCACACCGGGGGAAAGAACCTATTTTGGGACAACATGGTGTGACCGGGAGGTCCCGCCGCACTGAGGGTGAGGGATGGATTAACCCCGCTCTGGCCCTTTAAGGTCCGCCCCCGCCATACACTGGCTGTGGGCGCGGGGTCTGCGGGCAATGACCTCAACGCTGCCTCGCGCATGCGTGCTGGGGCGGGCGGTGCTGCCCGGCTGGGGGCGGTGACCTCGCCGCTCCCATCGCGCATGCGTATAGCGCAGCGGCGGGGACAGGGGGTTCCGCCGGGTGGGGGAAGGGATGGCGGCCGCGCTGGGCCTGCCGTCCGCGCCGGGCTCCGCCGCGGTGAGCGAGCTGTGCCAGAACGGCCGCGAGATCTTCCTGGAGGCGTCGCGCCTGCTCCTCACCTACGCCGACAACATCCTCCGGTGAGCCGGGTCGCCGCTTTCGTTCCGCGGGCGGTGCCGCAGGGTCCCCCCGGCCGCTCCCCGGCGCCGAGCGGCGGCTTTGGTTCTGTTGTGTAATGTCGAAGTTCAGAAGCTTCTCTCGTCTTTTTGTCGTTGTTTTAAAAATAAGGTTACTTAGCTGGAGATGTAGTGTCCTGGATTTTTCTTTCCTTCTTTATTGCTGGTTTGTTTGTTTTGAAAGCTTGGGGGTTTGGTTTTGTTTTGTTTTGTTTTTTGTGTTAAACGCACAATCTTGCATTTTCCCTGATTTTGCAAGCATTTATTCACCTAAAAGTAGGTAATAACAAGTAATGCTGATTTTGACTTGATTTTGACTTGATTTTGACTTGATTTTGACTTGATTTTGACTTGATTTTCTTTTCCTGGATTTTTCTCTTACCCTTCACTTCTGACTTAGCAGGGTTGATACCAAGAGTTAATTATAATTGAATTTCTGCAGGTGGCCCTGTAGGGTGCACATACACACCGATATATGTGATTGACCTTGATGTCTTCTTCCAGCAGCTCGAGCTGTACGAGCTGCCCCTCCCTGTCTGTATGTATTTGTAAAAGCTGCTGCGTGACAGAGAATGGTGCATCCTGGGCTGACTCCTTTTAAAGGAAGAAGAGAGAGAAGGAGGTTTTTAAAAGTTGAAATAGGAAGTGAGAGGCAGCCCTTTGAGAAGTCGTTACCACAGTCGTTTCACCCGTGCACCAGGCAGTTTAGTACAGCTTCCGTGGTGGGACTAAAGCCATCCAGCATCAAGCTGAGGGGTTCAATTAGAATTGAATTCAATTAGAATCTGCTAGATAGAGGGGGATGTGAAGTTGTCTCTGAGTGTCACTGCAGACTAAACCCTGCTGGGTAGCACTATGAAATGTATGTTTATGAGTTGAAGTTGTGAACTAAAATTTAGCACCAGTTTGTAACTCTTTGAGTTAAGTGCACAAGGACAAGAATTAAGTAAATGTTTTAGGTAGGTTTCACATTCTGCCTACATGGTGCATGTGAAACTAAACTTTTTAAAAATCTCTTATGAATGACTAATGCTGCTTAGTGCAGTTACCCTACTTTTAAGTGTTTATTTAATTTGCACACATAATTACGACTTTCAATTTCTTCAGGAATCCATATGAAGAAAAATATAGATTAATTCGGATTGGAAATCCAGCATTTTCCACAAGGCTGTTGCCTGTCAGAGGAGCAGTTGAATGTTTATTTGAAATGGGGTTTCAGGAGGTGAGTATAATTTACTAATTTCTGGTGTCTTCATCAGTTTACACACTAAAATTGATGGATAATTTCTTTCTGCTTCCCCAGTTGTAAGGCAGTAGATTTTATGCCAATTGCTATTTTTTTCAATCCTTGTTTGCAGATATCCACAGTTGACCAGTGCATTTAACCAACAGTGAATTTAGATGAGGCTGCTTCAGAAATCTGGTGGAGCTAGAGATAAGCTAATCTGTGACAAGATTGGTTTTCTGCTGCTCTAGCGCGCTGCTGGTTTGCTGAATGGCTGGATACATTCCACCAAGGAAATGGTGGGATGCAGGGTGAAAACCCCCTCTCTTAGTAGCAATCCGCTGTTAGGTAGACATCAGACTGCTCCATCAGACATTGTAAATGCGTGTAGAAACTGTCATATATAAGAGAGAAAAAGAAAGCCCTGCTCTTCTACTCCTTGTTTCTGCTGTCAGTAGGGCTTCTGTGGCCCCATAGTGGGTTAGATGAGGGAAGCTGATTTGATTAAAAATCAGTCCTCTAAGACAAAACCACAGATATTTTTCATCCAATTCATAGTGCAGCTGAACAAGTACTGGTGTCATGACAGCAGTAAAGGGTAGTAGACTCTTGAAGTAGTAGGAGGAGGGTTGAGTCTTTAAAAGTCCATTTTAAAATGTTAGAAAATTGTATCCTAAAGTAGTTTGGAGTGAATCTTGATTCTGTTGCAGTCAAAGATGTATTTCGAAGATTGCTTTGTGTCCTGATGTGGTCCCTGTCTTGGTGGAACTTAAACGGCCAAGATTGTTAAACTAGAAGCAGCCTTTGTAGTTATTGGAGACCTGGAGTGAAAACCCGGCTCTTGCTTAAAGGTGCAAATTGCTTTGTCTATTTGATGCCACACTTCTCTGTGGGTACAGATATTATGTTACTTAGGCCAAGCTATCATGAGATCTCTGCCTTCTCTTTGGGTTCATTAGTGTAATTGTTCTAATTAAAGAACAAAGGTGTGCTGAAAGAAGTGGTGACTGCAGAGGGAGAAACAGCCTGGGGATTTATTCTCATACTGGTGCTCAGGAGACTTCTAATAATGTATTTTAGCCAGGACGTAAAGCACTCAAGGAGATCTCTGAATGTATTGGCTCAGTCTTATGGTTATTGTGTCACTCAAGGCGGGAGCTCACCAATTTCTCTTCAGCTGGTTAACTAAAACTGTTCCTTCCTTTGTCTCTGCTTGGTAAGCAAACTTTTTCAATTAAAAGGTGAGGAATGTATTTCCTCACTCTGCTGGGAGATTGATACGTTCCATTTAGTTTTGTGGTGATTTTAAGTGTTAATGTGAAGCACTGCATCTGCAGTGATTGGTGACCTAAGATAGCTGTGGGTAAACAAATTACTCACCTTAGTAAATAGAAGTGTTTCAGTAGTAGAAACTGAAACTGTTAAAGTATAAATGCTTCAGGATATTCCTGTTTTCAGTAACCTGTTTCTTTACGCTGAGTGTGCTGTTACGTGCCTCTGTAAAGTTACCGATCTCTGATTATGTTGCCAATAATCATGTTACAATAAAAATAGGAGCCCAGAAATCAACCTGGGTACAGGTCTCAATAAAAATATTTCCTATCTGAAAACTTAAACCTAACATATGTTAGTATGGAAGAGAATTCCCAGCAGATGCCACTCTAAGGCCTTCTTCCCCCGGCGTTGGCTGTCCTACTGTGTTGCCAAGCATTTCACCGTCATCCTGTGAGAGCTGAGCATTCTTTGTTAATTTCTCTTATTGCTGCTTTCTCTGTGAAACCATAATTGCATAGTCCGTGTGTGGCTCTGCAGAATAAGTTACTACAAAAGCATGTTGTTATGGGCCCCTTTTCTCTAGATTGACTATAAATTCTTAATCTGATGGCTTCTGAAGCTGTGAGGGACCTCAGGCTTCTGCTGTGAAGGGATCTAATCTGAAAGCTGACTCCTGCCGAGTCTTAGCATGCTAACTTAGAAACCATTGACTACCATAGACCTGCATTAACTGCTGAATTCATTTGTCTAAATTTCAGGGAGAAACTCACCTGGTTTTCCCTAAGGAAGCTTCGATTGAGCAACTACGTAAAATCAGAGACTTAATTGCTGGAGAGAGAAGTAGCAGACTGAATGAGTCAAACCAAATCCCCAAATCAGGATCCGCTGAAACTGTCAGCAGCACTCAAGCAGCTGCACAACGGCCTTCAAGACCTGCTGACTCTGTTCTTGCCCCTGCCCGTCAGCGACCAGAAACGTCACTTGTGCAATCTCTGGAAATGGTAATTATAACCTGAAAACTTTATAGGTTCATTAGTCTTGAATATAAAGAGTGAAGAAAAGTTGACTGTTGGGACAGGGTGCTCAGAGAAGCAAAGTAGTCTCCAAATGAGCACATTTTTAATCTCTGTCTGAGTAAAGCGTAGAGGAACTTGGCCTGACCTCGTAGCTAATCCTGTTTTGAGTAGGAGGTTGGACTAGAGTGGGTTTTTTCCAATGGTTTCTGAAGTTTTTTGAGTGTTTTCTTCAGTCTCCATGCAACTTGAACATGAAATGTGCCATAAATAGAATATTGGCAAGAGATTTTGTTGAAGATCTCCATAAATGTTTTGTTGATCAGGGTGTCGTGAAAAAAAGCTGATTTGTATTGGGAGGGAACAGCAAGGTAGGGAACAAGGGGAGGGGTGGGAAGCTAAGACTAGGCTTATATCTGAGAGCCTGAGAAAGAACAGGAAAGTGACTGTAATGTTTGTAGCTGTTGGCATCTTGGTTCATGCACTGTGACTTCTGTGAGGCCTGTGAGGAGGCCTTTCTTCTTTCACATGTGCCTGTCATTGAAGACAGGAATTTAGCCAGGCGGGGACAAATCCATAGTTATCTATGCTGAATTTCCCTTGTCCAGGAGGTTGAGATGAAGATTCTGATCAAGACAGAGGCAGTATCCTTTCATCTGGTGTTAAGTGGCCCAATAGGAGAAAACGCAACATCTCATACAGCTTTGAAAAATTAAGTTACGCCTTCAGATAGAAGCTTTTAAGGATGCTTTGGTTTAATTTTCTAGACGTTTTTTTTTCTCCCTAGAATCAGTGTCATTTTGGTCTTAAAGTTGGTGAAAGATGAATCCTCTCAAGAAAAGCTCACTTCTCATACGTCCTTAAACACAGTTTGCCACTTTTAAGTGATCAGGGTATTGTTGGATACTGAACTATGACATATTTTTTATTCCCAATACCTACCTAAGATCAGTGGATGAGAAATGGCACAGCAGGGTTTGAAGTGATGGCTTTTGGGGATAGATTGTAACCCATCAGCACCCAAAATATCCTTTGAGAAGGGAACTGTTGTAGACACTTAAATATTGAACTGTTTAATTATGTTAGCCTGGTAGTAGTTGCCTCTAACTATATTAGCTAGATTTATTTGAATTTGGTTGGGGATTTCTGGGTTGGTTTTTTGCCTGCTTCTTGATTCTTTAACTGTTTCAGCCACTTCTGCAGTTGTGGTTGGAAGTGATTATAAAACCTCTAGAGTGACTTGCTGCTGTGTTGCTTAGTACTGGAACCTTTAAAAGTTGATCTTGCAATGAGAAAAATGTTGCAGATTTCAAGTTGACACAATGTATTCTGATGTCAGTCCTTTCCGTTTATGGTTACTCTGCCCTGACATACACTAGCCATCAGAGTAGTGGATGATTTCTTTGCAACTATTAGTTTTCCGTGCTTCTTGAGATTCAGCGTGGATGGTGGGACCAAACTTACTACAATTTAGAGACATTGGTGCTTTATTAGAATGCTGTATTTAGCTGATCTCTTCAGGGGACTGTACTGATAGCTCTCTGAGCCATTGAATTTGATCTGTATAGTCTGAAACGAAGTCCATGAAATACCTTCTGGCTGTGACTTGGCCATTTTGCTTGCACAGCAAGCAAGGTGTGTGTGTGGGGGATGAGTATGATGCTGAGTTATATTATTGTTGTGTGCTCTGCTGACAGATTTAGAGCGGTTTCTGTAGTGCAAGCATTTTTTGTTGCCTATGTGTTACATTTGTCATTTGTGGGGGTCCTGGTAAGCGCAGGGAAAATTGGCTTACTTGAGACAACACAGGAATATTCCTAAATGGCACAGTTCTAGGGACCTAACCTATCATTATTTTACCTCATCTATCTCTTCTGCATTTCTTGTCATAAAATGTTCTTGAGACTTGGGGAAAAGAAAGCTCTGGCTAGTCATTAATTCTGTTGGATGGGTTCTTGTCCTTTCCTGGATGGCATAGTGACTGTAGGAGCAAAGTCTTATCCAAACTTAGAACTGCAGTGAGGTTCACCACCCTTCTAAGATGTTTGCATAAGACTCCATTGTTACACATGGAAGCAGTTAAGCACTACTGTAACACTCAGGGTGTTTGCCAGTGGGAAAAACGGAGTAGTTCTTCCTGGGAGACTTCCTGCTGTGCTGAGCAATATCTCTGAATACTCCTTCAGGAAGCTGACAGAACATGAAGGTCTATAAGCCTTTGGCAGTCTCTAACATCTCTTATTTCTGTTCTTTCAACTTGCATTAAGGTGAATCTGGACGCAATGGAGTTCATGATGTTAAGCCAGTTATGTATAGCTTATGAGCTTCAGGAGGAGTGAAACCAACTCTGTTCTGTTTTAGCAGTTATGAAAATTAAAGAATGGTCCTACAGTACTGTCCAGCATCAAAATAATCACTTGTAATTTAAGTGCTCCTTTGAAAGAAGTTATCTTCTGAAGAGTTCTCACACCTTTGATACCAGCATCTTGGGAAAGTGTGGGATTTTTGATTAAGGTGGTAGTTAACAAGGCTAAAGACTGAAGCTTGATATACTAGTAGAGAAAAGGTAATTTAGCAGTGCCACAGGCTTTCCCCCAAAATGTGCCAGGCCCTTAATTTAAAAATCCCGTTTCATTTTCTGTATTACTCCCCTTTAAATGGGAGTAAATAGCTTGCTCAGATACTAACTCCATTATTATCTTCATCTGTGTATTTTACTAGCTATGGGTGTACCTTATTGGGTGCGACTTGTAGTTGTCACTAGGTGACGCTTGGGATGACTGACTGAAGAAAGCCTAGTTCTCATGCACGATTTCTACTGAAACAGAGTGTTCACTTTATGGTCTCAGAGCAGTCTATTCACATCTGTATTGAGTTGATCTGTGAGAGAAGGAAGTAGAAATAGACAAGCAGCATTCATAAATGAGAAATAGAAAAGCAGCAGTCATCAATAACGAATTCTACGAACCGGTGTAGCAGTGTCCAGGAAATGAAAGTGATTACAGGTTTTTTTGTGGATTTCTGGTAAAATGTGTCCAAAAGAAAGGTGGGGGGATGGGGTAGGGGACTGGAATAAGTCAAAAGCTTTGCTGTCAGAGGTGTCCTTAGAAACAGTTTTCTCTCTGAGTCAGTACACTTTTCACTGAGGACACCATTCAGAATGCTCAGAGATGGCAAGCTCAGATTTACAGTTTGGGTGGTGTTGCCTTCGATTTTTATTGAGGTCTTTACAAATAAGCATTTCACCTGCAAATACATATAATGTAAGTATGAATATAGAATTATGACTGACTTAAGCTAAAAATAGGAGGGCTTGTTTTTTTTTGCCCTAAGGTGAGAGTAAATTGTCATATAACTGAAAATCCTTTTGCAGGCTGCAAATATCTTGAAAACACTTCAAACTAAGTTTGAGGATCTTGTATTGATGTATGAGAAGCCTTCTGTTCAGGAGAAAGCACTAGCTGTAATTCCCCTCCAGGACTTAAAGAGCAAGGCTCAGAAAAAGCTATCACAAGCTACAAGGCTGGACAAAGGTAATGCTGCCAAGTTATAATGTATATGAAACTAGGAATATGCTTTCAAACATATTATGTATTGGCTCTGTGTATTTGGTCATATGTTTGCAGGTTCCAAATGCTGTTTCTAAGTTGCAGTTACCTTCTTCCTAATTTTCTACTCTCTCCTTTTCTTATTTTTTATTTTACTTTTGTCATCCATCTTTTACTGCTTCACATAGAAATTTTGGACTTTTAATTTCTGAATTAGTAGTAAACAATGCTGGAGAAACAAATGGGGTGAGCATGTGCTGTTTCACTACTTCAATTTAGAGTGAAATAGCTACAAGAGGAGGGGAGCTATTTGTTTGAGTAGTCACTGTTTTGAAATAGTCAATTCTTGCGATTTTCCTGTACATACTGCAGTTCTAAATTCAGAATAAAATGTTTAAATACTGCTTCTCTTTTTTAAAGTGATATTGGTGAGATTTTGCATGAGACCTTTCCAAGATGCCACCTGATACAGTCACCTTTCTCTCTAATGCTTAAATGCTTCAGATGCTGTCCTCTTGGAGCTAGATGTGAAACGTAGGCCTAAATACTTGTGGCATCAATATCTAAAATTTGTTCTCTTCATAAATGCAAATCTGTTTTGAATGTATGAAGTTACTGTCAGCTAAAATGATATATTTCAATTTTCAGATGACGGTTTTAGATTTGTTACAGTGATATAGTGAAATATTATTCTATATGATAACTTAAAAAACCCCCACATTTCCAAGACCATCTTTAAACAAAAAAAAATCCTTCTCACTGTGAATCTTTGATAGAAGACTGTTTGAAGCAATTCTGCTAACTTTATAGGAGTACTGTTGGTTTGCAAACCAGAAATAATCTCATCTCATGGTTTTTTATGGATTACTTTGTGGAGTCCCATACAGCCATGTGCTAATATGTAATTGTGCCTTCGGCATTAGAGAACTTTATCATAGTGGATTTTCGTAGTAGTTTTTGTTTTCTTATAAAACTGTACTGGTAAGTAAGAAACCACATGAATAAGTACAAAGCATACTCATTCAGTATGCAATAGAGAAAAGAGACTTAGCAGTAATAAATGACAACTATTAAATTCCTTTAAGAAGCAAAAAAAAAGGATGAGCATACCTTTTAGACTCTGTTCTAATACTGCTGTGCACATTTTTTAAAAAGGGGAAGGAAGGAGGGAGGAGGCTAGTATTTCCAGGTGCTTCCCAAGCCATCAAGCGGACCTATTTAAAATAGCTTCCAGACCTTAATTTAGATATAAATAAAGAGGAAGAGATGGAATTTCACTCTTTTGGATTGTGACAGCTTGAAAGCATTTTTGAAGAGCTTTATAGAAAATTCATTTGGGAATGGACTGTATATGAGATGTATGGGTAAAATTGGCCCTTTCAGCTTCTTTGGTTTATCTGTACTGCTGCATTGACTACCACCTGTGGGAATAACTACTTAATGCTACAGAACACTTGTTTTTAGGACTTGCTTTACAATGTATAATAAGCATTTTTGGCTAATAAAGTGTGTGCTAGGAAGATGGTGGTATTTGATCAGAAGTATGGATTTATTTTTTACTCTTTGCCACATTCCATTAGAAAGATAGACTGCGCAGTCAAAAATAGCTGTGTATCACAGCCAACTGTTTGCTGTTCAAATAAATCACATTTGTCATTGTTCCCATGTAATGTTTCAATGAAGGATTCATTTTATGAACCAAGAGAAGAATGTTCATATCATAGCAGTCATATTTTCACAGATGGGTCATAGTTTGAACATTGTCCAGAGAAAGAGGATATGGCTTATGCTTGAAAACTTATTGATCAGCTTTTAGCAGAAAGTTTTACCATACAAGCATATCCATTTTGTAGCAGTAAGCCCTTGTCTGCTCAATGTTCCAGCACAAAGTGTTTTCACATACGTAAGTAAAAATGGAAATTTTACTGTAATTAGAAGTCAGATGTTTTTGCTTTGATTAACAGATGATCTCTTCCCATGCACTTCATGGTCTTGGCAGTGTGTGTTTAATAGTGTTAGGGCCCCTACAGGGTCTTTTGTATCAAAGACCACTACAGCTTCAGAGCAGGATGTGAGCTGAACTTAAATAAGTAAAACGCACATCCTACCTAGTCTTTCTTCACTATCCTGAAAAAGGAGCTCGTGCACAAATTTGGTGCAACTGCTTTCAACTTTCTTTAAGCAGCATTTTTTTACATTCATTTTGTCTGTTAATATTCTTTGGTCTAACCTGTCTGCACTATGACAAGAAGAAAGCTGTAGTACCTAAAAATAGCCAGGTTTCAACCTGTTTTCAGTGATGGAGTTGATAGGAGGACTTACTTGAATGTTTATGTATCTGAGAAAGAAGAGTATCTCTCTGAGCACTGGAGCAGAATGTGCATATAAAGAGTCCAAGAAGTTTAAAGGGATAGATCTCTACTGAAAGACTGGATTTTCACATTTTTTATTTGGTTAAAGTGGGGCTGTTTCCAGGTGTCAGAACAGTGACAGTGTTTGAGTAGATTCTAAGACGTGTTGTGAACAGGAAAATGGGCCAGAAGAGTTTAGTGTGGTGAAATCAGCTAGAGTAGAAAATTAAAGACAGCCTGTAGCTACTTTGGATAAGCTAAGAAAGGTGTTTATTTACTGAATTTAGAACAAACTCAACTTGTTTGCATGGTATATACGCATATTCTACAATAATTAAGCTGTGTTTGTAGAAAGGCTGTTCCTGTTACACCTCGTTGTCTGGATTGCTGCCAGCATCTGGTTCTTTGGGATTTTGAAATCAAAGCAATTGTTATTCCTAGTTTAATAGCTAAGAATAAGATAGTAATATTTAGGAGCAAAAAAAGAATTAACACTCTCCCAAAGTCCTGGAAGAGTATGAGAGGCATGAGAAACTTCACCAGGCTTCGATGTATATCTGACTTGTTTTTCTGAGCAATTTCTTATTCTTGTCCTAGCTGTAGTGTTTGGGAGTGCAGTTTTTTGTTTTTAAGTTTGACCCTATTCAGTCTGGACAGTTTAGATTTTCTTTTTTATGTGTGCTTAAGTATTATTATTATGAAGCTTGTTTATTATAATTTATAAAGGCCCAGAGATGCTGATTTGCTTAGATACTGTCAAGTTCAACTAAATTACTTTTCCATATGAACTAACTTTATGTTGTATAACTTTTACAGGTGCACATGTGAATGAAGAGGACTTCCTATTGTTGGAGCTTTTGGACTGGTTTAAGACTTCCTTTTTTCATTGGGTAAATAGTCTTCCTTGCAGCAGGTGTGGTGGGCAGACAGAGCCTAGAAGTGACTACCTGTTGCCCGCTGAGGATGATGTAAGGTGGAGTGCCAGTCGAGTGGAAAACCACTACTGCAACCAGTGTCAATTCTCTAATAGATTCCCGAGGTGAGCACACAGAGGTCTCCTTTGTCTTTTTTCTTGTCTTTCAAGAAACAGCCTTGCATTTGTGCATTTTGTGAACAAGTGGTAAGTTGTTAGTTGAAAGATTAGTGTTTTAAGTGTGATGATAGAATGGCTGATGAACCAGCAATTTCTCTACACGATCAGATTAAAACCAATATATTGCTTTCTGCTATGGGGCCTTGTTCTGAATACTTGTCTAATTTAACTTTTTTTTTACTGTTAATTTGATGAAGTACAGCATCTAAATAAAATATGTTAATATTGCCAACCATGTGTAGGTAGGGTTTTGTTATTGCAGGGAAAAATTTCAGTTCTGTGGGAAATCACAGTGTAATGCATATCTTTTGCTGAGTCTATAGCAAAAGAGCAAATATCCAATCTTTGGATTATTTTTGCAAACTATCGAAAGAACCAGCATACCAAAATCATATTTTAAGACAGCTAAACCAATTTTAAAAACTTGAAAAACAAGATGCTGCTATAAAAATGGAGTCACGTGAGCTGAAATAACATTCTGCTCAGACTTGTTTTGTGCAGTACAGTGATCATTTCCGTTTTCATCTGTGGACTGACTGGTACTGAAATCTGTTCAAAGCATCAGAAGAACAGTTGCGATGTAAAGATTTCTGAAAGGTGAAATGTATTTTCAGTTATTCTTTTTTTTTGTTTTTCTCCTGTAGGTACAACAATCCTGAAAAACTTCTGGAAACCAGATGTGGACGCTGTGGCGAGTGGGCAAACTGTTTTACACTGTGTTGCAGAGCTGTAGGGTTTGAAGCGAGATATGTCTGGGACTATACAGGTATCAGTGTTCTAGAATATTGTAATGTTAATGTAAACCTATGCAAAATGAGGTTGTGTATTTTATGTTTCTCAGATTATATTAGTCATCGAGGCAGCGCGTACAGTTATGCAGTTCAGCTAACAAAGACAGTATACGTTCAATTTTCTGTCTTGCCTGCTGAGATAAAATACATTCAAAGTTCTGCGAGTAAGGTTAGATAACTGACTTCAAAATGATACAGTCTTTAGTTGAATCTGAGGTACTGTGATCCTAAGATAAAAAGAGAAAGCTCTGGTAACATTTCTGAATGTATATGTACAGAAAACGTGTTCTTGCACCTGTTCCTTTGTTCGAAAAATGGGAAAAAGTTAAAAGATTCTGCAAGATTAGAAGAGGTGCTCTATTCTTATAACTCATTGTGTATTCTTGACCTTTATTGTATAGATCATGTGTGGACTGAGGTGTATTCTTCATCTCAGAAAAGATGGCTTCACTGTGATCCCTGTGAAAATGTCTGTGATAAGCCTCTTCTCTATGAAACTGGGTGGGGAAAGAAGCTCTCCTACGTAATTGCATTCTCCAAAGATGAGGTAGGAGTAATGATGTTAATAATAAATAAACTTACCCTGAGGCAAGTATGTTATGTATTCCATCTCGGTGTGATTTCCAGAATTATTATAGAAAATCATGCTTTGATTAGCTAGCCTCTTTAAATATGAACCGAGATACATCAGAATTTTTGGTTGCTTTACTTTCTTCTTCAACTTGTGCTTGAGGTTGTTGATGTCACCTGGAGATACAGCTGTAAACATGAAGAAGTACTCTCTAGAAGGACAGCACTTAGCGAAGCAACGCTACGTGAGACAATTAATGCACTCAATAGAACGGTATGTAGCTTTTCTTGAATAGATTTATTGAAGTGAAACACAGGAATGTGAAGTCCTTGAACAAAGGAATGCATTTGGTAACTTTATAGGAACGTCCATGCACTATGGATATAAAAAATGCCATTAACTATGCATTTTAGCCTGAATACATAAGAATCAGATGCAGTGCTGAATTTATGGGAAATAAGATAAAGAATGGTATGCAAAAGGAATATCATGTTATCTATTACATAGATGTGTTTATATGTTATTTTTCTCAGTGACTTTGGAGTAGACTTGTATATCAATAGATGCTGGGTGTAAGCTGCAACTGCTTTCTATCTATGTGGACTCCTTGAGGGTGGCTGAATGTTTTCCACATTGGTAATGCTATGACTTGAAAACAGTAGCTTTTACAGTTTTAAGAAATGTAGGCTTAATTTGCTTTCTGTGACTTCTTACAAGCTCCAGGAAGTGTGAGAAATGATTCGGTTTCCAAGACTTTCAAAAAGCATTGATACCATCAGCAGAGTTTTGACTCAGTCACATATATATGCACTGTTCATGCTTAACATCCCCAAAACCCGTGGAGCCATTTACACCTGAATGTCATAGTTGCAGAACCTCTCTGCTAAGCTTTTTTCCACTCCATACTTGGAACAGGATGGACTTTGCTTGATTCAGTGTACTAGAATATCATAAAACCTTGAACTACCTGGGGGGTTCTGTTTTGTCCTCACTTCCTTATAGGGCTAATATTTCTGTGCATGGAAACTGTAGTTCCAGTGGTAGTACACAGCTGATGCTTGAATAAACAGATTATACCTTTTTAGGTGCCTACTGGCTTCAGAGTTATCGCCACACACTAAGAGTGTGAAGAACTGAGTTGGACTCATGTTTGAGGCCAGGGCTTGAAATCATTTTGTCAGCAATGAAAAGTTAGAGTCACATAGGAGAGTGGAGCATTAAGGCTCTGGACAAGGCTAACCAGAGTGCAGTCACAGAGGAGTAAGGCAGCTCATCCCAGGGACTATCAAGATGTCTTGCAGCAGGTTTTCATTACTCTGTTCAGTCACAAGTTTCCACTTCAGCTCATATGGTTTCCTTCACTGCAGCCTATTCAGCCGATAACTGACACGGAGGCCTCCACTAACTTTCTCTTTCCTATCAGCTCCTAGAGACTGACTCCACTCTAGGAGGGATTATAGTCTTTGTGTTGTTTGACGCAAAACTCCAACACTGTGTCTTTTTAGCTCAATTCTTCTAAGTTACAATTAAGGAGAAGCATGGCATTCAGTATACATTATCACCAGTACTGCAGTGTTAGCAAAAATGGATTTGAGGGGTCATTACTGTTCTTTCCTGCATAAAGAGCAATGGCTGTGTCCATTATTTCTCTGCGTGTCTGTTTAATTGCCAAGCAGAGACCACACAATGGTTCAAAGCATGTTGAGTGGCTTGCTGTTAAATGGATAACAGACAAGGATAATTTAATCTCCTCAGTACACTGTTTTACTTTTCAAAAATACTGTGTGTGTTTTATCTGGGTCAGGCATTCCTAAACGGGTGTGTAGCCTCTGGGCTACCCACCATCTGATGTTACTCTGTAGTACCATAGCACACTGACTACAAATTTTCTTCGTGTACTTTGTATGGGCACTGTCCTATTCCAGTCCCTTGTATGTTACCCCTGTAGGAAGTGGGGAGAGGGCCCTGAACTTTCCGCTGCTTTCATTGGAAATGGAATGGGGTGGTGGGACAGGGAAGCAAATTATTTTTTTATTTTCTCCAGGCCTCAATTTTTTGGTAGTGATTGTGAAGGATTAGAGTTACAGCCAGGTCAACTCTTACATGGAAAACTAGTAATTCAGGTTGAATTGCAAGCATTTCATGGTGGTTAATGTGAGATGATCCAGTATTCCTTGTCAAAGATTTAAAATTCAATTTCTGTCCTGAAATTATCTCAAACCTAGCAGTGGGTCCGCTTAAACCATAGGTTGTTGGTCTTATGAAAGCAGAGTCCTTCAGGAAGCATCAAGAGCACAACTCACCTGATACAGAACTGATTTTAAAGGTGCAATTCACAATCCCTCTTCCTTCTCATTCCCTTTGTCTGCCAAACAGAGATGGGGCCTAAGCATGTATGTAGAGGGTAATATCTTAAAAAAAAAAAAAAA
>VXAY01001328.1:2403482-2428816 GCA_013399855.1 Oxyruncus cristatus
AAAAAAAAAAAAAGAAACAAAACCAGAAGCAGGAAGTTTGAGCCATGGCACTTGATAATGGAGTTCTTGAAATCCATTTCAGCACATGGGTGCTATTCATGACAATGTCATTGGTAGGAAATGTAGTTACAGGTTTTCCCAGCGCAGGCAGTGTTGATCTCTGAGGAGTCTAAGCGTTATGCCTGTCTTGCATGCTGCTAGCATTTCTATGCAGGAGTCCGCCAGCTGGCAAGAATTAGCATACTTGTACTGTTTATAGCTGAGGAGCTCATTGATTTCTTGTATTGTACCTAGAGAGGTCTGTTTTCTGACGCCTTTCCGTGTTGAAGCACTGTTCTTTAACAGGGTTTTTTTTTTCAACTGCTGTTAAAACAACTGCACAACAAGGGCATCCAGTTCTCAGCATGGCATCACTGATTTCAGAGGTGATGCCCCCTGACACTGGGTTTCCCCTACATCAAAGGGGCTTAAAGAAAATTGTAATTGGTATTGTTAACTTAGGGTAAGCCATATCAAATTTCCTCTGAGCTGGAAGATCTGTAGTACTCCACATGCATATCCAAAGTGTTCAGGCAACTGTTAGATTGAAGAAGGCCTGGTGTTTCACTGCTGGAATCCCTGCTTGTCATCCATCAACACAAGCAGAGGGCTTTTTCCCCCCTTGCTGTGTTAGAACTGGTATTTGGCATCTGGAATTTGTTCAGTTGGAGCTGTTTCTCATAATTTCTGTGTATTTACTTCCCTTTACCCAGTTCCACATAGTTTTTTTTGTTCTAGACAACAATCTTGAAATGTCTCTTTTGTGATCTCTAATAGCAAAACTCTCTGGGGTTAGAACTGCTTTTGAGATAGTTGGAATGCTTATCATCCTCAAATTTCAAGTCCTGGTGGGCTGAGTGTGCATGCCTTGCGTGATCACCAAAACAGAAAAAAAGATGTGTAATAATTTACATACTCAATGTTGAGCTTAATTTTCCAACCCTGTGTGAGTTTATCCCAGTTAAAAAAAAAAGAAAAAAAAAAACCCAAGAAAAAAGGCTTTATGTGCCAGCTTTGCATATTTGGCGTGAAAATCATGCAGACAAAATACCAGCCTCTCAAATTTTTCAATGTTGTGCATCAAAATAATGCCCATTTATTACTGATATAGGTGAAGAAAGCATGTTATGTAATTTTTTTTCTTTTCTACTGATTTATCTGGAAATAAGTTTTTGTGAGTTTTTCTTAGTTTTCTGACATTGGCAAAAATAGAAATGTCGTAGTTTGTTTATGATAGAATTAGTCACAGTGAAATAACTCTTCAAAGATGAACTTTTTGAATCTTTTGTCTGGGCTTAATCACAAAACCAAGACTGCTGCCAACCAAATCATTCCACCTTAGAGAAAAATAGTTTGACCCAAAAATGATACTTACCTTCCTTTTCCCCTAAATAATACTGAAAACAGCTATGGTACAGAATATATATCTCTATATAAATAGAGATAAAATATGCTGTGGAATCATCTCATCATCCAAGCAAATGTATTAAAAACATAGCACAAACCTTACTTTAAAAGAAATCCACATAGTTAGTGCATAGCAAGTTCATAGAGAAAGCACAACTGTCGAATAACCGTGCAGTTATGTCTGGTTTATATTTTGTGTATGTGGTATAAGATTAATGTTTCTAGCAGTCACTCTAGACTTTAAATGTTAGTCTGTTTTTTCAAGTCTGTTTTTCCCTGTTGATGTCACTCTAATGCAGAATTACAAATACCATTTTTTCTGAATTTTTTACTTTTTCTTACATGTTTTTTTCCAGAGACAAAAGTCTTTGTCAGAAAGTAGAAGAAGAGAGCTCTTGGAAAGGACTATTGTGGAGCTTGTTGAATTTATTTCTCCTAAAACACCTAAACCTGGAGAATATGGTGGAAGGACATCGGGCTCAATGGCTTGGCGAATGGCCAGAGGTGAAATTGGTCCAGAGGTATTTAACTTTTGCACTGATGACCATCTTAGAGGTAACTAACTAGAGGTTTTATGATTATGGTCTGCAGAGGAAGAGCACTTCATGTTAGGTAACAGATTTAGTTAAAATAAGTGAATCATGCAAAAACATTAGATGCAAGTTTGATGTGAATTCAGTAGAGGTCCACAAGTAAATTTGGATGATTGATGGTTGTCTGTTGATTCCAGTAATGTCTGGGAATCCTTGATCTAAAGTGTGTTTTGTTTTTACAAATTAATGAAAAATATTTTTTTCCTTTTAATAGTTGATGTGACAGAACCAGAAAATTTAAGGCAGTTGAAAACAAATTGGGAAAACTTTAAAAAAGTGTTTCTGTTATTAGTTACTTCCAGCTTCTAACTGATAGAAGATTTTGACCAAATGTTTTTGTTAATAAAACAATGTGGGAGCAACTAGAATTCTGTACTTTAAACAATCTCATAAATAGTAAGCTTGGTTGATTTTCATATCAGTATTTTTTACCATTTCCAAAAGCAAGATTTGATTTTTATTTATTTTATACTAAAATACAGTTTTCCAGAACTGTAGTCATATTTAGCTTGAGTCAGGATGCAAAGGTGTGACCTTAATTTTGGAACAATACTGTCATGTGAACGACTGACAATCCTAAATAGAACCAGTTAAGTGAAATTACTGAATTTCATAGGATTGTTTGAGTTTGAGAAACTAAGAGTTTAGTGCCGTTCTCCTTAGTTTGGAAGACTTAATTTCTGCTTTGCCGAAACTCATAAGAACAATGAAATTTTTTTGAGAAAAATAATAGTGTGAAGTTATGAAGCTGGTACTTGAACTTTTTTGAAATTGGTTTGTAAACTGCCATACTAAAGCACCTGTACATGGTAGTCACAGAATTACATTTGCTATTCAAATAAACATGTACTTATTGACTGTACAAGAAATATGCTCAACATGTGAACCGTTTTATTCTTAACCTCTGATTTCTTACTTAAATGTGCTAATTGTGTTAGCTTGTTAAAAAATTACTCCTAAAAGTAATTACATGAAAACTTTAAATTAGTGCTCCCCATCGTAAAAAGGTGCAGGTCTGTTGTAGGAAAGTGGTTTAAAACTTCTCTTCTGCAGAAGTGCTTTTGTCCATGACCTCTCTTAAAAATGACATTTTTTTTCACTTGCAGTAGACTGAATTGGGAAACTATGACATACTGTTTAAAGGTAACATAGTCTTTGGGGGATTTAGGCATAGGGGAATGAAAGTGCTTGTATTTTTTGCCTTTTTCAGAAAAGAAAAGAAGTACTTTTTGTTCCCTCTGAAAAGGAGAAGACATCTAAACTCTTCCACCTCATCTACAATATAGTAGATGATAGTTATACACGGATTTCCAATAACAATGAAAAAATAAGTGGCTGGGAAGCAGGTGTTTGGAAGGCAGAATCTGTTTGGAGAAAGGTTGAAACAGACTGGAAAATGGTAAGAATAGCAATTACTAAATGTATATAAACTACTGTAAAAGTATAACTCCAATAAAATAGAAAACCCTTGTCAATGTTTGGTATCAAAACCTCTCTTGGTGCCCATAGAATTTAGCTGATGTTAGTAAATGTTACTGTTAAGCTTCAGATAAGACTGCCAGATGATTTAATAAATTGGAAATAAATAAATAAATAAAGCTTGTCTTTCAGAAAGGATGACCAAATTCTCTACGGATAGGTGAAGTCCTTGCCAGAGCACCGAATTTTAAAAACTGGCTTCCTTCTTACGCTTTTGGGAAAATGGTGTTTTATTGAAAAGCAGTACTTCCTGTCAAAAAAAAAAAGGAAACAAAAGGATATTTTTTTGGTGTTTTGTAGAATAGCTCTGTGAAGTATCATATCTCTGACAAAGGGAGAAGTTGTCATCCAAAATATTATAGTTCCATCTGCAAGGAGGCAAAAACCTGTCAGTTATCCAGATTATTGTATACCCCGCCCAGAATCCTTCCCATCTGTCAAGACACTGAGCAGCAGAAGAGTCATATGCTCTAAATCTGAGAACTGAAGCCTGTGAGATGGGAAGGGGTTGTTTAGTAGCAAACAGCTTTTCCCACTACAGCAACCAACTGTAGGACTGAACATTCCTGGCAGGGACTATAGCATGTCACTGCTTTCTTCCCCTGCCATTTTACTAGTCTGAAGGGTCTCTGACCAAACATTCTTCTAGCTTAGGCGGTGGTTTACTTTGCATTGATAAAAATGGAGTTAGGTATGTAACTAACTGCCTTCTGAGGTTTTTTTTGTGCTGGGTCTAAACTGACTTGCAAAATCCAATGGGGGAACAGCTTGGAGAGGTTATGCTGCAGAAAGGAGAAAGAAAAAGGGAAGAAATGGGATAATAATGTAAAAGATGACACTACAGGGTAGGCTAATAGTGGAAGAGAAGTAGCAAAAACTCAGAGTGAGGGACAGCTGTTCTCTGCTTCCCTAGTATCGGCTAAAAATCTGAGAGTACATTATATTTCTAAATCTGCAATGATCAGTTGTCCTCACTTCTGCAAGAAACATACTGTCCTTGCGATGAAACTAAACTACAGTTCTGCTCACCTCTACTAATCAGATAAAAACAGGGTGGGACCAATTTCAAAGACCAGGTGAAATGACTTTAATCTTGTAGTCAACAGCACCTCAAAAGGATGAGACAAAGGCCTTGGGAAATTAGGAGCTACAGCTCCATGTGTATCTCAGGCTTGTGGGGAAGGCATGTTAGTTCTGCAGGAATTACATCCTGGAGAAAGTCTGTGTAAGAATCTAAGAATTTAAAATGACTTTTCCTTAATGGTTGTTTGTATTATGGGAGACAGCTGCAGAGAGAAAGGTTGTTTGGGGTTTGTTTGCTTGTCAGTTTTGTAAATCCTCTAGTAGCCCTGCAGGATACAGCTTTGGAATTCAGTTCAGCAGCTGTCCAAGAACTTAAGAGTCAAAAGAGCTGTTACAGAAATACTTTGTTTATCATTTACTATGTGATGAATGGAAAGGAATTTAAATCTAAAAGCCACAGAAAATGTATCTGTAGGTATTAGCCCAGGAGTAACAGAAAATAACCATCAGCTATGTATTCTGTCTTTGCAGTGTTGTTGATCAAAATGATTCAAATAAATTATCATCTTGGTCAATCTGATAGTAGCCATCGCCATCGTATTTGTATCTT
This sequence comes from Oxyruncus cristatus, assembly GCA_013399855.1. Taxonomy (NCBI): domain Eukaryota; kingdom Metazoa; phylum Chordata; class Aves; order Passeriformes; family Cotingidae; genus Oxyruncus; species Oxyruncus cristatus. The sequence goes on from VXAY01001328.1 coordinate 2,408,634, forward strand.
TTCTTGCTATTCTGGGTCACTTGACTTTATGCTACACAACACAAACAAGTACAAACCACAGGTTCAATCAGATTACCCAGAGATAACTTGGCACCAGGGCTCAAGCAAGCAGACCACAGTAGGTGATAATAAGAGCGTAAGAATCTGTAGATCTGAAATCCATGTATTTCTAAAAGGCTTGTTTTCCAGAAGAATTGTTCCAACAGAAGAGAATTTGAATGAGTTGGTTCGTTGGTTTGGTTTTTTTTCTCCAAATTCAGACTTCTTTCAAATAATTCTAGAAAAACAGCCAAGTTTGAAAGTTAAGGACAGTCAAAAAGACACAAAAGAAAACTTTCTTTTTTTAATAAGTGCAGGAATATTATAATGGAAGATGAAATAGGCTAATGTTTAAGACTTTTAGTGATAAAATCTATTTTTAGTGCACCTCAACCAAGTAGTATTTAATGGAATGTTTTCACTTCCTTGCTCAAATACAGCAGTTCAATAAGATCTGATCAAGGGAAAGCTCTTGCTAGAACTACTTGAAATACTTAAAAAAACCTGTGGAGATCAGCACCTTCATGAACATTAATATTATATTCACATGAAAACAGGGTAAATCATTAGATTTTTGTGGGTGATCTTCAGTGTTACACATCACACCTCTGGGGTTTTTGAGCTTTCTTAAACAGGAAAATAGTAACACTTAAATTCTGTTTTATAGTCTACCAATGACATGTCTATATTAGAGTGGGATCTTCAGTAAAACATACTGCTGTGTTTTATTATTATTTTATTCTGAGTTGTTCTCTCAAGATTAAAAAATAAAGAACTGAGTCCATTCAGTATGACATTAATCAGAAGCCTGGACATAACAGAATTTTTCTGAGTTTCCTTTACTTAGGTTTCCAAAAGAGTCACAGCTGTTTTGACTCTTTAATCAGTAATGTCCATTTTCTTGGTTTGCTGGTAATAGATGTTGTACTTAAAAGAAGTGTCAGATGCTCGTTACAAAATTCTAATGAGGGTTCGCAGAACTTTATTGAGCGTTAATATGGGAGAGAGACTGTTCAGCCAGATAAAGTTTAGAACAGCATTGGGACTAAATGAAATTATGCAAAGTTTTAACAGTTCAAATAACCTTAATGAAGGATTTATGTATGGCTGCATGGGTGATTTGCTTTAACCAAGACATGTCCAGTCCTAGGAGAAGCAGTGTGCAGCCAGCAGCCACACCTGAACAGTCTGCTGATGACACAGTTTTCTTCATCAGCAACACTGAACAACTTAAGTGTGGGGCCTGTGCAGTACAGAAAACCGCAGAAGTCTGTGTCTTTAAAAAATAATAAGTTTAGATCTTTTTGTGCCTTGGACTTTACTATGAATGTTGAAATAGTTTAGTGTTCCCTAGTGAAGGGCTGTGAAGACGTAGTCTTACCTAACTGTGGAATAAACTTAAGGAAAAAGGAATTTTCATATATAAAATTGTGTTCAGTACAGTTTTAAAGGTTCAGAGGCTTGACAAAGAATGAAGGTGTGTTATCTTAAGATTTTTATGTCCTTGTTACAAGGATTAATTCTCTGCGTGTGTTGGTCATCTCAGTTTTTGACATGTCTTCTTTCCATTTAGGTTTATTTAGCCCGAAAAGAAGGGTCATCCTCTGCTTCCATCAGCTGGAAGTTTGAGTGCAAGTCAGTCGGTCTAAAAATAGATAACATTTCAGTTAGGACAAGCAGTCAAACTTTTCAGAGTGGAAGAATACAGTGGAGACTTTGCTCTCCAAATGCAGAAATTGCTCTGATGGGAGGTAAGTGTGAAATTTAAATAATGAATTATGTCACGCTGCAGAGGTGTAACTAGAAATAAAAAGTTTATATGGAGAGAGTACTGTGCAAATACTAAGAATGAAATGGGAATATTTTTTTCACTTTTCCAACTCAGTGTTTCTTAGCAAGGTCAGGAAAATACTGTGCATTTAATTAACACTGGTACAAAATCCAGTTTTATTAATATGTACAACCTTACCTGCAACAGAGCAGGGCTGGTGAAAGCACGAGACTGCATACAAGGCAATAGTGTTTTACTTGGATTGAAAGATGATTCTATGTCTGGTGGCATCAATCCTGACTAGGTCCTCTGAACATGAGTGTTAAACAAATAATAACTAAAAATTTGTAGCTGGTGGCTTGGTTTTTTCCCTGCCACCGATGGACAGATGAATTTGAGTAGCTGCAACTGAGATCCTTAAACATCCATTACAACATAACACTCTTTAAGATGCATTCTAGCATTATATACTCTCTGGAGCAGTGGCTTACTGAATTATTTATCTTTTCCTCCAATAGATAAAAATCTTTGCTCCTATTCAGATTTTTCTGGTGCAACGGAAGTTATGTTGGAAGCAGTTCTAAATGGAGGGGATGGTGAAGCTGCATGGCAACACACACAGCTGTTTAGAGAGAGCTTAACAGGATGTGGAGAAAATTGCTTGGAGATAATTATAAAACTCAGTGACCTCTGAGAATCTGAACTGCAGGGTTGTACTTTGGATTCCTTGAAGACATTATACTATGGATACAACATGAAGATTTGGTTGGCAATTCTTCATCCTGCTGGCGGCTTATTTCCTGTTTCACTGCTTCCATTAAACCAACTTGAAACTGCACATGTATTGAATAGGTAAACATCACAATGAAAACCTCTTTGTCTGTAAAAACACCAAAATTAAGGCATTGAACCATAAAGTACCCTTTTCTTAAACTTTAAAATGAAAACAAAATTTTCAGGAAGCAAAACTTGACCATAGGAGCAGGAAGTAGTTGTACTTGATTTTAATTTGGACTTTTGGGATTGGCTTGCTGGTTTTTTGGGTTTTTTTTTAATAATCTACTTGGAAAAACAGTTTGAATTCTGTTTCCCAATTACAACACTTGCTTGTGATGATATTAAAATATTTTAAAGAATAATAGAATATATAGAAAGAATTTTAAAGAAAAATATGATTTTGTGTGATATCAAAAGTGCTGAAATTAAGTTAATTTCAAAATTACTTCAAAATTTCCTTGTTACAATCGAAGTATTAAAACTGCGTTTAATAACTAGAAATATTTGGAAGCCTGAAGGTTGCTAGAAACTAATTTTGAAAGACGTACCTAAAATTGTCATAGCCTGTGGTGTGAAATTGAGACTTAAAACTGAGTAAGAAATCACGATTTTTTTCTATGAAAAAATAGGTTATTAATTATAAACACTTTTTAATGATATAAATTCAGATTTGCTTAATAAATCTTTTAAAAAGTAGGCATGTAGGTTGAAATCTTCTTAAGCTATTGTCTTAAGTTGCTTTGAATACTATTCCCAAATTTGATGTAAAAATATATACAAATTTTCTGTTCATTAATGCAGTGTTTAAATTTATTTTCAGTCATATAATAAACGATGAAAAAATGCCATCCAGGAGATGTCAGATGTTGCAGTGCTGTGAATAAAGCATGGGGTGAATGTTCAGATTAGATAGTCTTTATAAGAGAATCTGAGGAAACCTATGGCTGGGTAGAAGAAATTTTCTATTATAGGACTAAAATGCAAAGTTCAAACTATAGTTTTATTTCAAAATAAGTGGGAATTAGGGTTGATGTTCTCAAAATGAGTGCTTTCAAAGTTTTTCTTCTATTTTCTGACCTTTCTGACCTCTGTATATTTGAAATGATTGTCAAAAATAATTAATGTTGAAATAAATGTTTACTGACCTTTCAACAAATCTAAGCAAATACAAAGCTATTCAGATTTTATTAGGAAACTGCAAATGCACAGTGAATGCAGGCATCAAAATGATCACACAGGCATCTTAAAAAGCAGTAGATTATGGCAGTTTAGGAGTGACAGAATGATGTATAATGGATTATATACTTCTGAATGTAAATTGACAGTTTACAAGGGGGATTAGAAAGGGAGGGTCTCACTCCCTTAGCACAGAACAACAGAATGACAGGGTACTGTGTGGAAAGGTGTTCATCAATACCTGACTAATGCAAGGTGAATTTGCCAGTCTCCGTTCAAAACTCCTCCTGTATTTGGGTTCAGCTAACTGCTTTTTCTGAGATTTTGATGGGAGCCAGGAGAAAAATATCTTAAGACTAAAATGTATACCATCTTGAAAGAAAAAAAGGAAGAAGAAGAAGACTCAGTGAAACCAATCAGTGAAACAAAAATGTTTCCACTTCGTATTTTGATAGCTGAAAAAGTTACTTCTTAAACACAGAAATTATGTTTTTGCATTATAGTACTTATAAGTACCTTGAGCACTTGCAGAATTCCTTAACTGCATCTGATAATTTGAAAGCAGAATAAATTTAAAAGTAGTAAGACAAAGTAATTTTCTCACAGTTTTGGTCAGAATCTCTGGGGGAAGAGTAAGAGCTGCAGATAATTTAATAAAACAGGAGAGTAATTGAAGTCCATTATTAAAATGCTTGAATGAATTAAAAAGATTGAAAGATTGAAAAATGCTGTACCAATCTAATTAATGAAAAAGTACTTCTGTGTTTGTAAGATCACATGCAATGAATAGAAGTGTTTATTTTAGGCAAGGATTAATAAGTGAAACACTCAGACTGAATAGAGCTAATATGAAAAATTTAAATGTGACTCCTTCAGGTGTCTTTTGGAGTACCCTATAAACAGTGAACACTTTGAATCTCTTCCTGCATAAGGTGTTATAAAGGCACCAGTTTTCTCTACTGATCTCCATTTTAGTGCAAATCTTAATACATTTTTGTATTTTTTTTTTTAAACCAGAGGTAATTTGTCATCCATAGTCGCTTAATATTAGCTTACACTATCCTGAATTTGCCATATTACAAGGTGGAAAGATCTGCAGTGCAATCTGCTCTGAAAGTATGGGTATTAAGTTATGCTGGCAATGAGGCACTATTGGATTAGTAGATGTTGATCAGGGCACATGTAGCCAAAAGTCAATGCTTACTCAACTTCTTGGAAGTTTGAGGAGGTGGAGGTTAAATGGGGTTAAATTAAGAAATGTATGACTTAATACAGGTAAAATCAGCAATGTTTTCAAGAATTCAGCTTAGTCTGGTGCATTTTAAAGAACAGCTAGCTGTCCAGCATGCCATGGGTGCCTTCCAAAGTTGAGGTGTAACAGTGAAACCTTTTCAATCAAAATTTGCATGAATACTAAACTACCCAGTTAGTTCTTGCAAACTAATTTTGGAGTGCATGGTTTCCATCAGAACTATGTGGGAGCCTGTGCACAGAATTCCTCCTTTCAAACAGACGTTTGTAGCACGGTTTTCTATCTAGAGTTCATCGTACTTAATTTCCTCGTATCCTGTTTTGATGCTGAGTGCTGCATGCAAAATAGCAACTCCTAGAAGCAACCCATTACATTATTGGTAGTGACACTGCAGGAAGTTGCTGGAAAGATGTATCTTTAAAACATATGAAGGAAGCCCCTTCTAGGCAGTGTGGAAAGAAGCAAACTTCACTGTAAATTATAAACTTGCTTGCATTGAGAAGTAAGTAATGAAAATTATTTTGTCTGGTCGTGTATGATAATCTGTCGGCTTTACTCATCTGTTATCCATGGAAGATTTTTCACATCTAGTGACCTATGTGTGAGATATTATCCCTATTATGTGCAACATCAGGAAATGTAGAACACTAAAAATAAAGTATGTTTGTCTCCATAGTGCAGTGGAATGAAAACAGATGGTAGGCAACACATATGGCTGCCAGAAGCTGGCAACACCCATTTGCAGAGTTCTTGCAGCTCAAAACAAAGCAAGCCAAAACAAAGGAACTCCAAGGGGGGCAGAGGTTGTTCCAGGCAGATATCAAGATATCTGTCCTCCAGGCACACACTCCGCATTTCTTTACCTTTAGTTGCTAAAACTAGAAATGAAAGTATACTACTAGTTAAGAATTTAATGGACCTCCTTAGTATTTGTCGAAATTTATATTTTCTTAAGTATTGGTATTTTTTAAAATAAATCTCTAATTTCCATTGTAGGTTCAAAGCTCTGGTTTTGGACAAAATTTAAAATTTTTTCAAGTAATTCAACAACATAAAAAAAATATGTCAATGTTGAAGAACCTTCTCTATCACTGCTTCACATTTTATAGAATCATAGAATCAGCTGGGTTGGAAAAGACCTCTGAGATCAGTAAGTCCAACTCTTGATCCACCACCACTGTGGCACTAAGTGCCACATCCAGTCTCATTTTAAAAACCTCCAGGGACGGAGAATCCACCACTTCCCTGGGTAGCCCATTCCAATGTCTGATTACTCTCTCTGTAAAGAATTTCTTCCTAATATCCAACCTAAACCTCCCCTGGCAGAGCTTAAGACCGTGCCCTCTTGTCTTACTAATAGGTGCCTGGGAGAAGAGACCAATCCCCACCTGGCTACAACCTCCTTTCAGATAGTTGTAGAGAGCGATGAGGTCTCCCCTGAGCCTCCTCCAGGCTAAACAACCCCAGCTCCCTCAGCCTCTCCTTATAGGACTTGTGTTCAAGTCCATTCACCGGCCTCATTGCTTTTCTCTTCTATAGAGGGTTGAGAAGGAAGTTGCAGTCAGGTGACTTCGTTAAACACAGTTGCTGGAATAGACCTAGGTCCCGTCTGGAATTTGAATTTTTTTTTTTTTTCAGTTTATTCAGCTTTGTGCTAGTTCTGAAGGTTCTTTTATGGGGTGCTATTGTTGCGAGCAGTGCTTTATGCCATGTAGCTTATGGCCTCTCTAAGCGGTAATCAGTGATGTATATTACAGGTAACTATAGCATTGTTGGTCACATAGTGTCATCAACAGGAGCAGCAGGAAGAAAGAGTTATATCTGGGACACTAATATCTGAGCACTAATATCTGGGACAATTCTATGTTCTTTATGCTAATCTTGAATATTTAACCCAAGCAGAAGGACAGTAGAGTAAAAAAAAAACCAAAACACGTCTTCAGTGGCTTGATACAGTTTCTTCTGCCCTGAAGTTATGGAGCAGAATTTTGAGTCTGTGTTACGGCACTTAAAAATGGCCAAGGAACAAGTCAAGGGCAAACAGCCGTAAATACTTATGTTTTAGGTGTACAGATATTGTGAAATGTGTAAGGGTTTACATGTGACTGTCTGAATAAGAGAACAGGGGGGTTTCCATTGTTAAGATTTTTATTCTTATTCTTAGTCTTTGGTTTTTTTATAGTAAGCTTTATAATTAAGCCATTAGCTTTATTTATAATTAGCCTGCTTTGGTTTCTGCAGCTTTATCTTTTTCTACACATTTTCATCTAATGTGAAATACATTTTTAATTTGCTTTAATTTATGTGGAGAATTGTAGCTGTATGGTATGTACACTATGATAAAAATTGATTTTTTGGTAAAAGGAGATAAAAGGGATAGATTAAAAATATTCAGACGCAGCAAAACAAAACACAAAAAAAAAAGCATTAGTAATTAAAATTGATGACACCCAGAAACCAACAAAAATAACAGGACTTAATAAAATTTTGTGGTGAATGAAAATGTAATGGACTCCATAAGTAGTGCTGGCAAAAGTAGCTTCCATGACTGACCCTGTTTTTGAGGCATTTTTCTATGTGTTCATTTATATTTGTGTCCCTTAAAGTTTTCAGTAGAGGAAAATTGCTCAGCATAGTGAAAAACTTCTTTGAAAAGCAGTCTAAGATTTAAGGAATATCTGTTTTTAAATATTTTTTATTTTTACTAATCTAAGCTGTATAATTTTAAAATTAAGAACAGGGTCCTGCTTGCTTGTTACAGTTCTTTTTTCGTTCCAGTGGATAATTGGGATCTTTGATTTTGGAAAAAGTGTGTTTAGTGGCATATCGTAGCCAAGAGCTTCAGGAGCATGCTGTCTGTAAAGATTATGAAATTTCAGTGTGGCATTGAGCACCTACAGATACTTCAAGGACTGAGTCTTAAGTGCTGGCTAGCTATGACCTTCTATTAGAGGTCTTAAAAATTGGGGGAAAAGATGATTTCACTATGTACAAAGAACAGTGTGCGTTCTTTTAATTTCGTCCTCTCTTTACATAATGCTATGTGTTATTTCATATCCTTGGAACTTCAGTAATGCAGTGTATGTCTCCCGTATCCTTGAAGTCCCAGGAGAAAATATCTTCCCCCCTGAAAAACATCAGCCAGCAGTTTATCTCGTGTCACAATCAAGAGGAAGTGCTGGACTTACTTTAGATAAGCAGTTCAGATAACAATATACAGACTCCCTTGTGAAACAGTCATAAGGAAACCAGCTGACATAAGAAAATGAAGGCATCCAAGAGTAATGTTTAAGCAAACTCGCAGTAAAGTAGGTGGAACAGTTGGTCACAGCCTTTGAGAGCAGATGGAAACACCAGCAAAGTACAGAATGGAAGGAGAGAGACTCACTTCTTGCTTCTGCGTTACCATTGTGATGAGATGGATAGAAGGTAATGGAATATATGTGTGTCCTGGCTTGCATTATATCAAAAATCGAAATAACATACTTAAGCTGCAGCAGTTTTTACTTTTAGCCAAAGTGTCAGGGAAATATATGGTATATTAAAAAGCAAAGTTCACCACTGCCAAAAAAGATGTAATTTATTGTCCAAAGGGAAGTGCCTGCTTGTGGACTGCGTTAAGAATTGTGGAGCCATTCTGGTTTGGTTTAGTAAGAAGGATGCCTCAAACTGGTTTTGATTTGTATGTTTTCTTTTGTGAAGTTGTTTAGTTAGGAGTTTTTGCCCAAGTATGCTTACTGATTTCCATGATGCTGGCAATAATGGTTTCAAAGAAAATAGTCCCCATCCCGTTCAAAAATTAAAACTAAAGATTTTAATTGAAAAAAAAAAAAAAAACAAACCAAAATGAACACCTCCACCAAGAAGGTAGCAGGACAAACAGGAAGTGCAGGAAGTGTTAGAAGCTGCAGTTTAATTTTAACACTTGAGGATAGAAAAAAGTTGAGATCAAGTTAACATTGATAAATGAATGTCAATTTGTATCATTTAGGGCTTTATTTAGCAAAACAAGCTAATTGTTTCATTTTTTTCATAAATATTTTTGAAAGGAATTTGTGTCATCATGGAGCCTTTCAAAAGGAAACATCAGCTTAGCAAATTCTTGCTCAAGTGTCAGTACTATGTACGATCTGCCTTTATGAGAAATTGTCTTGGCCCCTGACAACCTTATTATTGGTGTCAGTTATTCCTCTGCTTCAGTCAGTCTTTGATAAGTCTTTTTTTTAAATATAGATTCACTTCATTTTTTTTAACAAGAGTGAAAACCCTTGTATTCACTGCAACAAATATTGCAATTTTTCTTGACTATGTGCTGTGACTATCTGTAATCTGCAACTTCATAGTTATGTTTCACATTTTTAAGGCTTGCCAGTAATTCATATTTGTACACTAGTTTATTGCCAAAAAAAAAAAAAAAAAAAATGACAGATATGAAGAAATGGGCATTCAGCCAGTCCCAATATATAAATAACTTTCTAAAGACACAGGGAAATTTACATGCATTTCTGGCCCCCGTGATAGGAAACAGACTAAGAAACACTTGCCAGAGTACATTTACCTTTTTTATTTCATTTACTTCACATACAGGACTGATTACCAACTTTTTGTAAATAGTCAGTGAAAAATACGAGGTCCATCTGTGAGCAGAGGATGGAGGCAACATGTATGCTGGTGGAAGAGTGGCTGAAAGATCGTGTGTGTGCAAAAAAACCAGAAAAGGAAATAATGCCATTCATTTTTACAGAACATGAGTTTTACTGGCATGTGGTAAATTCAGTGGAAATCAACTAGAACCTGTTGTATTCCTAGGACTGAACATTAAATCCGTAACTGGGGGATATTTTTATTGAAAATGTTGTATGGAAGGGACACTCCAGTCATGTAGTGTTACTTGTGGGTTGCGGAGGAGTAACCACTAGCAGTACTGGTTAGTGCATTTTGTATTTAACACATATTAGAATGAGAAAACCAGCACTACCATTATTATGAGCATTAGCTGTATTAGTAGTAAGATGGATGTATTCTACAGTGCAGCATTATCAAGATACTTGTTTAACATCTGATACCCATTGTCCCCTGGGGTAACCCTCCCTGTTGTTTTCACTGTTAAAACCCCTTCCAAATTTCCCTTCTTCTAAACTAGTGGTTTTCATCCTTTGAAGCAGTTTCTGCAGTGGCGATCAAGACAATGTTCCAGTGACTCTTAGGTAAGGTCTGGAGGCTTCCACAGCATCCCTGGATTCTGTCCTTTTCTTGCTTCCCCGGTGTATCGCAGTCTGATGCCCCAATTTCCCCTTCCAGCTTCCGTGTATTCCCCAGCTCATGATAGCTGCTGTTCCTTCTTCTCTGGTGGGCAGAGGGAGAAAGGAACTTGTGAGGATAACAGTAACATGGTCTGCTGAGGGAGTTCCTTGAACATGGTCCTCTGAATCTGCCACAGCCTTCATTGTTGGGAGATTTTGTTCACCTCTTTTATCATTTTAATTCCTACCTGCTTTTTTTGGGGTGTTAGTGTGTCCACAGCCTTGGTATATTCATAGGACATCTGAATCCTCACCCCGTATCATTCCCGTAATGTGTCCCTCAATAATCATTCCTTGCTCCCATGTTCCCAGCACAGTTCCTGTTCCCAGCAGGCCTACTGGCCACCAATGGTAGCCTGGTGCAGACCTGGTAACATAGGCCTTTCCTCACACCATTTTGAGACCCACTGTCATCCAGGAGCCTGAGAAGTGAGGGGAGTGGTGTAGGGCCCACAAAGGAGGGGAAAGGGAAGCAGCAGCCATTCTAAGGGAAGGATGTTAGGACCAACATTAGAACCGAGAATGTTTCTGTACATTTACAAATACAGTTCAGAAGGGCAATGAGGCTCCTGACCAAATTAAATCAGCAGATTTTACTTCTTGGGAAAAGAGTTCCTCGCACCTTATAGAAACATTTCAGAAGGACAACTGAAGAAATTGCCGTGAAAACTCAAATGAAGGATTATACATTAAATTTGCATTAAGTTTGCATGCTATGCTACAGATATCTGTTGAAAGGTTATGCTTTCAATTTAACTCCAGAGAATAACCCAAACAAAAATTGAATTGAGAACAATATTTTTATTTCATGTCTTTTTGAAGGATTAACTATTGCTTTTTATAAATCTGCAAAGACCTGTAGGAGTAGAAATGCAAAGCACAGCATCCACGCCATTAACATGCTAATTCATTTAGAGGGAATTGAAAAAGTAGTTTTAACTATTACGGTATTTGCATCTTCATGATATTCTGTTACAGAACCTGTTAAGCAAGCAATGGCCCTGGCATAGTTAACAACCCTGGAGGGAGCACCAACCTTACAGATCATGGGATATCCCACCAGGGCCAGCATAGGAGTAGCATAGATCAAAGGTGGAATGACAGGTGCTGCTGTCTTCTTTCTACTCATGAAACACAGCATTTGATAAGTGATCAAAAGTTAGCAGGGCAGATTTAAACATTAAACAGAAGCTGGATGGAGGCATGGGAGTGCCATGTTGTGTGTGTGCCCTCCGTTGGGAGGATGTCTATTGTACTGGGCAGCTTGGGAGTGCTGTGTGCTGTGCTGCACAATGAGGTGTTTGGCTTTGTGGCTAAAAGCAGTCATGCTGGTTTGCTGAAGCAATGCAGAGCTGGAGCATGTGCCTGGGGTTATGTTTGATTGCTGTAGCTCCTGCTACGTTCCCATGGGTTGGTTAATGTGCCTGCCTATGTGGCCTGTAACTGTGCTCTGCCTTTGTGGTAGTCTGGGAGTTGGTATGATTCCTGCTTTGCTGTACTGTAACAAAAACTATCAGAAAAGAAAGCATTGCTTGCTCTGAATTCTTTCAATTCTGCACAGCAACTCAAAATTAGTACCTTTAATTATTTGGGAGAATGGATAATGTAATTAGAAAGCTGAGGAAAACTTTATGATTTGAGAATTAAATGTCACAAAGAATCATACACGTGTAGTTGATCTCTTTAGTTATTCTGTGACTTCAAGTAGTTTCATTGTGTTTTCAGTCTTTATGTTCATTTGCTCTTTCATCATCATTGCTCATGCCCCAGAAAACTGAGTCCAACTTATTTTGAGAGAAATGATAGAAAATAATGAGCAACTGAAAAAAACAGGTTAGCAAACCTGAGGAATTCTCATGCATGCCTTTAGAACGAACAAGTGCCTTTTCAATAAAATAACTGCAAGATGTGAAGTAAAAAGAAAAAAAAAAAGAGCTTCCATGTTTCCCATCATGAGCCACAAGAGAAATGAACTCAGCAGAAAAATGTCATGTTTCAGTAGCATGTCAAATATATCTCAAAGGGTACAGGAACACAAAAGAATCTGTAATAATATCTCTGTCTTGACCCAAAAAAATAACTTTAGTACTCGTTACAAGGTAGATACAAGTCAGAACAAGGAGTTCTGACAGTGTCAAATAGTTCCAAAAACTGCTAGAAAAGATATTGATGCATAAATTGCCCTTTCTAATTTAAGACACAGCAGAGGAAAAAAAATATTAAGTGGGACAGAAACTGATACTGTGATGCAATTTCTGGATAATATGTATTGCCTTTTCATGAACACCTGACAAATTCATTGATTAGCTGGAAATAAAAGAATGTGAGCAGAAGTAAAAGCCAACATACAAGAAACCACGCTACATCCAGATAAATTTCAAGAGCTTCAGAGCTTCCCACTCTTCAAAGGCTTTCTGGTATAAAACCTTCCAGAAGAACATGTGTGGAATAATAAGGCAACTAAATAAAAAAGGTGAGTTGTTATTACAACAATTCAATAGCATGATGGTAAAAACTTTGGCATGAGTTTACTATGTAGCATGGTACAGGAATATTTATTCTAACTGTTGTATAAAAACACAGTGTATCACTAAGTTGTTCTTTGCAAAATTAGTTTTAAAAGAATGAGGGATATGATTATTGTATAACAGTTAACAGATGTGTTGCAACAGTAGATATGCTGCCTTCTTTCATATTTTGGTCTGTCACTAAGGTAAAACATACAGTACGTCTATTTAAGGTTCTTTGCTTCATAGTTTGCAAGAAATGGAGGAATATTCTAAAAGAATTGCATTGATGAAAAACATTTTTATTTACTGTTAAATCCACAGTAGATTTCAAAAAGAAATTTATAAAATAATGAGGACTACTGCTTCCATATTCTTTAGGCTAAAAAAACCCCAAACCCACAAATATATCAAACTAAGTTACTTTTAATGCATCCTGTAGGTGAAAAACTTTATTCTAGAAGATTAAAATGCATTAAAAAAAAAAAATTAAGGCACATATATTCAAAGTCATTCAAAAGATTGTTTTCCTTCCTCACAGGTAACAGACAGGAATCGTAAAGAAATGGTGTGATCAGGATGCAGCTTTCTGAAGTGCTCAGAAATGGAGAGATGCTTTTGTAATCCATTCTGGGCTGAAGACCTAGACTGAGGTTCCCAGATTCTAATATAAATGTGCCATAGCAAAGTGCTGGCTAAATAGTTCCTAAGTAATCAAACACGTCCCGGCCAATACTGAAAGCCGTTGCTACTGCAGCTTCTGCTACCTCCACCAGCAGTGGCCACAGCCATAGCGAGCAAGAGGCATAAAACAACCACTCATCTGGATGATTTTACTTCAACCAAAGACTGAGGTAATGTGTTCTTTCTTCTCTTAAATAAAAACGGGAGGGCCCTAAGGAGCATGAAGAATCTATGGAGCTAAATGGGAGCAATATAAAGTAGGTAGTGGAAAGAGAATATAAGCAGTTAGTTGGGTAAAAACAGAACAGGAGACCATAACCTAGACATAAAAACATTTATTCTGTTGCATTTGCTAGTCTGTTTACCCATTCTCATAATAAATGCAGCAAGACTAAAATACTAAGGAAAAACACAACTATTGAAGCAAATAATGGAGGACAGCTGATATCTTGGAGAGAAACATTCAAGACCCAGAAATACCAATGTGTTAAAGGATCTAAAGGAATAACAAAAGATTTTTGATGCATTTCTGATCTTCTTTGCTTAATAATAACACCTAATGAAAATAAAGAAGGGCATGAAGCAGCTATCAGTGACCATGTTTAAACACTGCTTGTTTAATCATACAAGCTGTTGAATTACACAACTCCTACTGAAATAAATAGCAACTGTTGCTGTTGAGCTCTGTTTCAAATTAGGCCACCTGAGAAATTGTTTTGGGTTTTTTTCTTTGGTTGGTTGGTTTTTGTTTTGTTTTGTGGTTTTTAATTTTTTTTTAGTTCAAGTATAGATCTGACATAGGTAATCTGAAACAATGCATTTGAGCAAAGGGAATTTTTAGTAAACAGGTTCCTGGAAAGATAAACAACCTAAGTCATCTAGAAAAGAGTATTTGCAAAGCCATATTATTATATAAACTTCCTCTTCTAAACTGCTTCGTAATTGTCAAAAGCACACAGTGAGCATGTTCCCTGTGTTGCGGGCTATAAAAGAGTAATTCAAATTTTAGGGTATCTAGTACCAAATCAAACCCTTCATGATCTAATGATTCAAAGTACTAAACCAGTATAAACTCAAGCTGCCAGTACAAATTTGCTCAAAGGGTTTGTTCATTAATTTGTTAGATGGGTAACTTCAAACTGTCTGACTGCCTGCGGTTCTGTTATTCTGTGACTGACTGGACCCTTCATAGTTAGCCCAGAATTTTCTTTTTTGGTAGTTTCTTCTTATTGTCTTCCCCACTTTTTGTGCTCAGGTTTATTGTTAGCTTATGTCCTCATTTGTGCCTACCCCAGCCCTCTTTCAGTTGGGTGTTTACACATCATTCACTCAACTCTTTCTGTTGTTCTTTGCCTCAGTTATTAATTTATCCAATTTTTCCAAAACTTGTAGCCTCCTTCTTTTTGCCTTTGACCTCAGCATAAGCTATGTGCGTGCACTGGCCACACCTTAACAACATGCTCTGCCTCAGTGGAGGTTGAGCCATCTGCCTCTCTTGGGTCGTCCCTGAGACTTTCCTCTTCTTGGATTGAGAACCACACAACTCCATTCTGAGAAAGGAAATGCAAATGCTCATCCTGACCCAGTCATCATCAGTTCCAGTCAAAACTGGTGGTACAATGAAGCTGTGCAGAAAAGCTTGTCCTTCCTATTTCCTCCCCGTAACTACTAATCATAAATCAAAACATAATTTATCAGAGATGATTGAATTTTAGCTCAAAAGAGCAAAGTACCATCTCTTTAGACATTTCCCAGAATAGTGGGCTTCTCTGTTGTCTACCTCAGTCACAGCTCTTCCCCACAGATTCAACAAATCCATGCATGCCTCGTATAGCAACAACTCCTTCACCTTCCTGCCTTCCAGGAATGAGTAGACATAAACCGCTATTAGGAAGCAGTCTTGATACTCCCTCTGGATCCATCACGGATTTCTGTCTGGAAGGCTATAGAAATACGTTGGTAACGGGGACCCTCAATGAGCAAGGAGAGTGTTGCTGGGTAAAAATTAATCACCACTCACATTTTCTTGCCCAAAGAGTCTTGAGTGAACTGCTAGGAACAAAACTCCGTGTCTTAGCCAAAAATATATCACCCTTTGAAAAGAGAGAGCTCCTTTTCAGGAGTTTTCTGGGCTGGCATAGAGGGACAGGAAGAAAGGGGTTTTGTGGCTTACACACAGAAAAGCTACTCAAGTGAGGCAAGCCTAGCATGCTTTGCTGTGTTCAGCACCCTGACCTCAAGGGAGTGTCTTTGTGAATGGCCTGCCATGTCCAAACCTTGCTGGCTGTTCGCATTCTCCACACTAATTAACAATGCAATAATGCAGTTGGTGATTCCAAGCCTACAAATTATCCCAGCAATCTGCCTCTCAGCTCAGATAACTGCTGATGGCCACTGCCATGTCATGTATGTTCAGCACAGATCTCAAAACCTTCTCTATTATGTGTTTCTTTCCTGTGTCTTTGCCCCACCTCAGCACCTTGCAGCTTTTCCCACTGCCACCAACTCTTTTAAAAACCTTAGATGTTAATAGCATGGATATTAATTTTATTCACGTTGAGAATTCCTCCCAGCAGGGCCAGCTCAACCTCCTTTTCTTCATCTCCGCATGAAACTTCTCTTGCCCTATGTGGTCACTGCACAAGGAATCTTTCTCCTAAAAAAGGAATTTCAATACAAATGTGTTAAATTACTATGACCAGTCCCTGCCTTAGCAGCAACTCTGTTTATGCTGCTCAGAGAAAGTGTGTCATAGTTTAAGACTGAGCTGATAGTGAGGACACTAGATGTACTTGGATAAAGCACTTCCAGTCACAGTTAAATATTTAATGTTAACAAGTGACACCCCTTCCACATTCTGTGTGAGAGACAGTGCAGTTCAGGGCAGAAGCCAGGCAAGTCACCGTGAAGGTCTCTAACACAACCTGCCTCTCCTGCAGCGGGGAGATGGTTCGGTCCTGGGTCAGGAAAGTCAGACAGGTCAGTGCAGCAGTCCCAGCCATGCGATGGGCAGTCCAGGAGCAGGGCCCTGGGGTCCCTGCAGTTAACCCTGGGGCTTCTGCTGGACCTCTTCCCTAGCAACAACCCAGGCAGCAGCGCACTCACAGCCTGCCCTGCTCCAAAGTCTTCCACACCTCTAGCAATAGAACAGCAATTAACAGGTTAGTTATTGAGGAGTAATTGGAGAGTAAGCAGGGTTTAACTCCTTCAATCCCTCTGCCAAATTGTCACTAAGTGGCATGTTGTTCTTGGAGGACTAAGATGGAAATGACCTGGTGTTTTCCAAGAGACTAGTTGTGGATCAGTCTGGCCCAAGGAAAAGCTATGGACAAACAAGCCACAAATACATCAGGCACGTGAGTCCTGGGCAAGGTTCAGATGAGAATGTCAGGCTGTGCATTGACAGTTGGTATAGCCACAGAAAACCACTAGTGTGGGCTCTTGCTAATGCAACAAAGGTATTTGAAATACAGTTGTGTAAATATGCATGACCCAGCTAAATTTATATTATTGGATGATCCAGACGTGGGTAGACTTCTCTTAAATACCTTGGAATCATGGCCTGAAGCTTATTCACAAAGGAGGCGGCACAGATATGTTGATCACCGTCATATTGTTCTACCACAATCCTACTCAATAATTTGATCAGTTATTTCACAATTATGTTAATGAATTACGATGACATTTTAAAATGCAGTAAAATATGGAAATTACTATATTGCAAATGTAAATATTTGATATTAAAATATGCAGTGTTCGTTTATACCTTATTACAACTACATATAATGTGGAATGTATAATATAATGGGCATCAACTTAGTTCCATAAATATTTTAGAACAAAATTACACTTTTTCCTATGTAGTTTGCAGAAAACTGAGAGTTGTGATCGGTCATTTAGGTAAGTGGTTGTATCCAAGTATGCTCTCAAAGTAGATAAATGTACACAGAAATACTTAAAGATCATTCATACAGCTGTCTTACTGCTAAAAAGATTGAACACAAAGTAATGTTACAATAAATATTTTGCTTACTAAAACCAGTAGTGAAACTGGTTTAAGTAGATGATTGTTTTGAAAATCTGTAGGGTACTTCTATTTATGTTATGGTCTCTTAACTATGAGGACAAGTAAATCTCCAATGAATTGAAATAGGACTTCGTGTATATTATCTCAAGGGGATTATTATTTTAAAATATCACACGATAAGTGTAAAGTATTTGACATAAACTGGTAGTGCATGATAAGGCAGGTGGCATCCAGTAAAGAAATTCCACTATCAAAATGTTATGGTGCTTAAATTTGATTCATGCTCAGATATAATTCTGTGTTTGTTTTAGCAGGGATCACTTAAAATGTGATGAGCAGTCTCATTTCACTGCTCTACCTCTGCAATCCATGGAGGCAGCTGCTTGTAGTCTCATGAGAACTTTGTCCCACATGGCCAGGAATGCATCCACTCAGCATACACATATAAGTATTAGGATAAAACCAACATCAACAATAAGCCAGTAACATGCCATGCAGCTAGCACAGTATATGATGAGAATTAAACAAAGACCAACTTGGACAAAGTAATTTCAAAGACTAAAGAAAATGCTTGGAGGAACATCAACATTTCCTCCTGTGTTTGCTCCAGCATGACACATAGACTGAACATGTCTGACCATGCACATTCAAAGATCAGTAACTGCCAAGAAGAAACTCCCTCCCTCTGTCTTTCACTAATATATACGGAATAGGCTGTCTTCAAACTAGATCGCTATCTGCTACTTGGCTCAGGATAGAGGGTTGCAAAAGGCACACTTCCCACACTAAGAACAGCTTATTTACTAAACAGCTGGAGCTAATGAGACCAGAGTACACTAATGTTTGTGACTTGCTCTATTTCTGCTGAATGCAGTAATGGTTCTCTGCCAATGCAGAAAGCTTTGAACAGATGCACTCATTCTGTTTTCTCTGGTCCTCAGAATATTCGTTGCAGCAGTCCTGGTTTGCTCTACATGATTCATTTTAATGGGTCCTACATATAAATTTGAGAGTTTGAAAAAAAAAACCCCACACCACAGTTCTAATCAGCAAGCCCAAAATTCTGAAGCACTAGGCAGAGCCCTGCAAGTGTTACCTTCTTCTAGTTCTGCAAGAAACACTGTTTCTCATCTTGCCCAAAGTAGAAGAAAACACAGCCTACAACTCAGAGGTACAAGCAGCCGCAATAAAACTGGGCTGAACAGATAACTTACTGTCCCTTCTAGGCAGATGCTATTATTTTCCATAATCCCTGTGCAGTACTTATATATTAGTTTAATAAGTTCCTTAGAAACTGGCAGGGTAAAATTATGCTAAATAAGCAATATTTACAAGAAATTCTGATCCTTCCCTTGAGGCATAATTGAACATTACAACTGACTCCTCAAAAGCAGCTGCTCCATTTCCAATCCCTTTACTTCTAAGGAAAAGCATTTTGCAAGAGGAAAAATCTTTAAATTATTGCTCTTCCTTTGAATTTATTCTCTTTGGATATCAATTTGTCTGCTAACTCAGATGCAGTGCTCCTACTAATCCCTCCTTTTGAGACTTTACATTTGGAATTATTCATGGAGCAGAACAGGCAGGACTAGGTAGGTCCTTTGCATTTCACACAGCAGAATGAATATTACTAATTGAGAAGCTGCATGTGGTGAAACATTTTTCTATGTCAAAAGAAAAAATCTTGTAAAAAAAATCTATAACATTTATAGTCATATATATATATTGGTGGAAAGTATCTAAAATGGTACATATTTTTCATGCTGAGACCTGAAATGACAAGAATTTTGGGCTTCATGCACACACCGTTGAGGCCTAGGTAGTAGAAGCTAAGTTACAACACAGGGTGTTTTTTTTTTTCCAAAATGGCAAATATTTTAGAATAGGGTTGTGTACTGTGTACAGAACGGGGTGTTGTGTTCTGTGACCCTATAAAAGGGCTTCACAGGATGATGGTCAAATGAAGGATAAAGTTCTGAGAGCTCTCCGAGTTAAAGAACTCCTCGGGCCGATCCCTACGGCCCAGAAGAAGGCAGTGGTTTGTAAACACTCTCCTGCCTGGAGCATCGGGAATTCCATCCTGCTGGAACCGCCGTAGGGCGCACCGGTGGCAGGGATCAGTTATGGGGCTGGCGGAAAGGGGGCAGTTGACCACCGTACCCCACTACGCCTGTCCCACCTACCGCGTCGCCTCTTCTCCGCCCGCGCATCGCAGCATCATCCACCTGACAGACCAGGACAACGGGACAGCCGTGCCCTGCCAATTCCAAAACCAGTCTCCCCGCGGGGGCACGGGGAAGTGAAGCGTCTCTCTCCCCGCGGTCGCAGACAGGGAAGATGGGCTCAAGGAGCCCGCAGCTGGCCCGGCAGGTGGTCGCTCCTTTCCCGTTCCCGTTCCCGCTCCCGCTCCCGCTCCCGCTCCCGCTCCCACTCCCCTTCCGGCGGCCCCGCCCCCCTCGCACCGCCCCTCTCCCGCTCAGCAGCGCCCCCGTGCGGGCTTCTCCCACCTCGTTGTCACCCGTAGTGACGTCACACGCGGCCGCTCCTTCTGGCTGCTCCGATTGGCAGGCGCCCGCGCAGCCTTCCCGCCTCCAGCGCGCGATTGGCGGGCCGGCCCGTGATTGGCGGGCCCGCGGCGCGGGGGGAG
>VXAY01001328.1:2434056-2535831 GCA_013399855.1 Oxyruncus cristatus
GGGGGAGGGGGAGAAGTCTTGAAGTCTTGTGTTGTTGACAAGTCTTGTTTCAGTGCTCTTTTGCTTTTTGTGGGTATCTGTCTTTTCTTTTGTTATTATGTTGACCAGAGAACTGGCAGGGGTTTTTGTGCTGTGTGTCCTTCCCCCTTCCTCCACCCCCTTTTTTTTAGTCTTTTTTTTTTTTAACTGTTATACACAGGAAGAACAGTCAGACCTGAAATGGTTACCCCAATATATTAATATTTACTTTTGTTAAACATTTTTGTAGGCTTTGAGCTATGTAGTTGCATCGGCAGCTGAGGGGAAGCAGTGTTCCCTCTTGCCCTTGTTGAATTTCTGCTTCTGATGCCCTTAAGGAAACAGTGTTGCAAAGAGATGTCACGACTCTCCTGAGTATCCTAACATTCGGATCCTATCCTAGAGGGGAATGTTTGTAGCTCAGTTGGGTGAGTCAGACACAATAGTGTCTGAAGAGGGATTCCTCATATGTTATGGTTTGCCTGCCAAGAAAAAGTGGTTGCCTCTTATCCTCTATCCTCCGCAGACCATTCAGTTAATTCCTTTATTGTCCAATCTTCTCTGTGTTAGAGTGGTGAATAATGCAGGATAAAAGAAGTGATAGACGTGATATCAGGTGGAGGCTTGTTGCTGGAACAGGATCGGGGCCAGTCTCACAGCTCAGTAATGTGCGTCTTCACCCTCTGTGTTCTGAGCTGGGAGCAAACCTTGCTCTGGTGTGGGTGAAAGAATTATGAATGCACAGAAGCAGAGAACTAAATTGTAAACAAGTCTGGGAAGGAATGTGTATCTTAGGAGTTGAGGAGGAATTGATTTTTAAAAGTATGTGGGGATTACTTTAGGTGTTTGATGGAGAAGGAGTGCATTCAAGCACGTGTCCTCTGTTAATGTTCTACCTGTCTAGATTTGTGTGTGTATATTTAGCTTCTAAGATGCCTGTGCTGTATTAAAGAGGAAGTAAGGAATTACTTTATTTTGACATATAAAGTAACCGTTCTAAATAAAAGAGCATATAAGTAGTCTAAGATAGACTGTTTAGGGTTGAAAAAATTACCATTTAAATTTAGTATTTAGTTTTCATAGACTTTATTTTTCCAGAAGTAGATTTTTACCTTGCATCTAAACTGTCTTGTGTGTCTATGTGCAAATGCAGTCTTCAAATGCATGTTTACGTTTCAATAAATGACAAGCAGCACGTGTGATTCATAGCTGAGGGGTGTGAGTGATTCCATCCCTGGGAGTGAGTTCTATGTATATTATAGATTATACAGAGAGAACTTAGAAGTGAAAACCATTGCAGAAAACTTAATTTTCCTCATCTAAAGTAGTAAATTTTTTGCAAGTCACCCACAGTGAAAATATTATCTTGCACTATATAGGTGTTTTGAAAGTATTCAAAAGCAGATTGAGCAAAACATATGTAGTTCTGCATGTGTATAACTGTGTTTGAAAATTGAATGCTTGGAGACCTAGTAGTATACTCTCAAGTACTTCTATTGGAACCTAGGTATTCTTGAACAATGTATTTTAATGCTAACATTCCAAATTTGAAGTTTGGAATACTAAGCCAAGGCATATAAAATTTTACTATGTAACTTTGAAAAGAAATACTAAAATTTGAAGTATATTGTAAGTTCCAGCAACTGAAAGAGGTGTCAAGATGAAATCATGCCAAATATTTGTGTTGCAAACATAGGCGAAAAGTGTTCCTCAGAAGCCAAGTGATAGACCAGCTCTTATTAGTAGTAATTTTTATTCAAAAATGTTTCCTTGCCATTTTCATAAGATGTTTCACTAATGAGTACTCGAAAGTTTGATGTGAAAAGCAGAGAAACATTCCTCCCCTCCCTGATTGGTGAGGATCAAATCTCCTAATTTTAAAAATTCAGTGTGATTGAAAATGCTTTTACTCTTATGAACTAAATTCTTCTAAGTTGTGTTTTGAAATATGTGTTGTTAACTTAATCTATGGTATCGGCTCATCTAGTTTCATTTAATAAAGCTATTTTAATATCCTGTCTGTGCCTTAATGAAATTCCAATTTACATAGAAATAGAGTTTGCCACTGAAAGTACTAATTCTAATTTTCACATTGTTAAAATGATAAATCTGTGTGTTTGTTACACTCTCCACATCTAAGCAACTTCAGCGGTTTTTTTCAGCAGGTAAGAAAAAAAGGTGTTAGCGAAGTTAGTTCAAAGACTGCTTGAGTTAGAACACGTTTGAAAGCCTCAGATCTAAACATCAGATCTGTATTTTCTTTTGGATATAATTTAAAAAGTTACCTTAAAGGAGAAAGAAAAAATATATAAAAAAGGATTAAACTGGTTAATCTACTATGTGTTTTTTCCTGATTGGTGAAGTAGAATTGCAATTGAGATATTAAGCTGTCCTCCTTTCATGGAAGCAGCATGTCTTGAAGAGGTGCTGATTTGTTTTGCTCTTTTTTTGATGAATGAGTGAGCCTGGTTAGACTTGGGCTTCCTCTTCCTTCCTAAAGATATTAGAAAGTTGCAAGAAGAGCAGGTGTATGAAAAACCGGACAAATATCTGCCCTAGTGAGGTGCCAAAAACACAGAATCACTGAATATTCTGAGTTGGAAGGGACCCTCAATGATCTTTAACTCTTCAGTGAACAGCCCCTCCAGGAACTGAACCCACAACCTTGGCATTATCAGCACCAGCCTCTAACCAGCTGAGCCAATCTCAGTGTTAAAATTACCTCTGTCACAGAATATTCTGAGTTGGAAGGGACCCACAATGATTTTTGAGTCCAACCTGTGAGTGGCCCATACAGGGGATTGAACCCATGACCTTGGCGTTATTAGCACCATGCTCCAACCAGCTGAGCTAATCTCAGGGTCACACCAGCTTTCTCGATCTGTGAAGGGATCTTTGAGGAGAGAGCAAGGACCAGTATTTTCTTGTCATGACAAAATCACAGGACCTATAAGATAACATTTAGAAGTTATTTTCTTATAACTCAGAAGAAGCTGAGATAAAGTAGAGAAAAAAATGTTAAAAGAGCATTTGCAACCAGATAACTTGGTGTGTAATATTTCCATAATAGCAGTTAGGATTCTCGGGTCATCCCCTAAACAGAGCATCTTTATCATAGAATCAGCTGGGTTGGAAAGGACCTCCGAGATCATCAAGTCCAACCCTTGATCCCACACCACTCTGGTTACTAGACCATGGCACTAAGTGCCACATCCAGTCTCATCTTAAAAACCTCCAGGGACGGAGAATCCACGGAGAATCCCTGGGCAGCCCATTCCAATGCCTGATTACTCTCTCTGTAAAAAATTTTTTCCTAATACCTAACCTAAACCTCCCCTGGCAGAGCTTCCCTTTACTTATGAAAAATGGGTAAATGTGAGCTTCACTGGAGACTTTTCCAACTGTGTAAGGTCTGGTAGCTCTGGGTTATTTGGACTTTTTGGGGAAGATAGTGTAGTAGTGTATGAACACTTCAGTCTTGTGTTTATTCCCTCAGTAGTTGTGTACTGTGATATAAAGATACAAGAATGGCAAGGTGTCTGGGGAAAAATAACGCGGTCTTAGTCCAGCCGATCTAGAGAGAGTTCTGCTGCCTGCAGTCATTCAGGCTGTTCCTCCCGGCACCAGCACAGAGCTTTATGGTGGCTGAGGTAGTGGGTTGTGTCATGCACTGTTTAGTGACCCTAACTTAGTGTTTTCCGCGGCTGTTATATTTCAGTATTGTCGTGACAATGTTGAGGTACGGTGTCACAATCTTGGAGTGCAATGGAGGCGAGTTGCTTGGAGGAGAGCAGTTGCAAGAAGTGAGGCAGTTGTTCTCTTTTGTCATAGGTAGCCCCAGGAGAGTTTTTTTTCTTAGAAGCATAAATAAGAGACGGTAAAAGCCTGTGAGAAATTGGCTGAGGGGAAAGTTCCTTGTTGGTCTGCTGGTGGAAAGGAGGGGAGGTGGTCCAGCTACTTGAGAAAACAAACCTGAAGTTGTATCATATTAACCTATCCTTCCTGATATTAGTTAAATCTTTCCGAATATTCCATGTAGACTTTCTTCTTTGCCGGTTGAGTGATAAACATACATGTCAGGTAGCAGAAAGATGATGAAAATGCAGAACAATTTAAAAATAATTTCAAAAATATTTAAAGTTATTTTATGCATCTTTTATATGGTACCTTTTATGGAGAGGTGGATTCTTCTGCCTGCCAAGGGACAGTTCTTAAATTGCAAATTAAAGGATAGAGTTTTGATGATCTCCAAGATTGTCAGCACTTTTAGTGAACAATCCTGAAAGGCTCTTCCTAATTACTTTTGTAGGAATGTTGTGGGAGGATGAGTCGCTGAGGAAGGGGGGGGAGTTTTGGAACAGTATTTAGGCTTTATTGACTCATTGATGCCTCTGTTTTCCTCCTTCTGAATTGCTGTAAATGTCTGGAACACCAACCCTCTGTTCCTTTCTCATGGAGTTTACTACAGGATTGAGACTAGAATATGCAGTATATTTATGAGACTTGTAAAACACTTCAAGACTTGTGAAGTCTCTGGAGGAGCAGCAGATGTTGTATAGAAGGAGCTGAGCAATTAAACTCAAGCTACTTTTTCTGGTTTTTTAAAGAGCACTGGATTCATATTTATTTTAATATGGTAGAAAAGATTTTGAAAATAGAGATTACCAGAAAATATGGCTTCGCTACCACGGCTTCTAATAATAAAAAAGCAGAGCAAATTGTTGAGCAAACCGTTGTATGAGTGTTTAAAGTTGGTTTGATGTTTGGAACAGGAACAAAAAAAAAACAAAACAAAACCCCCCACAAACAAACAACAACAAAGAAAGAAAGCGTAGTTCCACTTACATGGTATCTTGTGTTAAGTAAGTATGTTGCTATTGCTTTTCTGTTGAAGACTCTAGGGAGCAGACTTTTGATGGGTACTACTGATCATATGGTGTTAATTTTTGGGGCACCCTGTGTATTAGAAATACGAAAAGCTCAAGGATCACAGTCAAGGTGTTTTAGTATTTCATTGCAAGGTTGACAGGGAAATAACGTAAAGGTACAGCAATCCTAATATACTGGTGACTGTTGTGTTCATGAGAGGTCAAGAATTTGCTTCTGTTGTACAGTGGAGGATTGCTTCTGGGTGATATGTGCTCTCCTCTGTTACTAATGCAATATGACTGGTAGTCCTCAAGCTGACTAAAAGTCTGGGTTTGGGGTGCTATGAATAAAATCTTCATGTGTGGGTTCAGTTACTGCTGCCAGTGTGTTGCAGCTTGACTCGTGTTACTGTGCCAGTCAACACGAGTGAAAAGCCACCCTGTTGGATTTGTTCTCTCTGTGTGTTCCCTTGCAGCATGAATGTCTTAGTCATGAATGTTGTCTTATTCATGCCTGAAGTTTTTTCTACAGTTATTTTCTGAAGTTTGTTTGCTAATCTGAAGATAGGTCAGCAGAGTAAAAATACCTCGGTACAAATTCTCGTGTACCCAAAAAGAATCTCTCAGGTTGTGTCAAGTAATCTCTGTAATGGGGAAACTTAAGTGTGCTGGGAGTCTGGAATACTTTCACAGTGCCTAAACTAGTGATGCAGTAAAGCATTAAAAAAGGTCAAGAATGTGGGAAACACCGACTTGTAAAGAGGTGCTGCCAGATACTGGTAACCTGAAGTTCAGATGTCAGTACATTCTGATCAAATTTTGATTCTTTGGCTAGCGGAGAGTTTGTGTATGAGTCGGCTGATGGAACAGTGGGCCAAGCAGGTTTGGTCATTCAGTGGTTCTAAAGACCACTGTTCTAAGAATCTGTAACAAAACTGTCATAAGTTATCTTAAAGTTTAACATTAATAAATTCCTTTTCTGTGGGTGTATTTTTTTTCCTTGCTTGTCTCTGATTTTTAGCTGGAAAAAAAAAAAAAGGGATTCTTAAAAGAATTATTTGTCACCAAAGTATTCACAGATGTAGATTTTGATACTGTTTACACAGTATCAAAATTTGGTATTGGAATAGAACTTTTCAGTAGATAGACAACTAAAAAATTTCACACCCTTAAAAAATTTAGCAGTGAAATTCAGTTAATTTGTCATCATGTAAGGGCAGATGTTAGACATGTCCTCTTAAAGAACATAGTGTATACTAAGATGAGGATCTGAATGTGCTGCTGGTTGTACGCAGACCTGTGCTAAATAAAGCAGCGCTGTTGCTGTACTAACTTAACATAGGTGTAAGTGGATCCGTATTTAAAACAATATACATAATCTTCTGGTCAGAAGCAATTACAGTGAGCTTATATATTTGTACAAAAGTGGTATTCTTCAAAGACTGGTAGAGAAAGCAAATACCAAAATTTTTATTTAAATTTGGTGTGCTGTAATACCATGTATTAATAATCCTAAAATATGAATGATGCTGCATTTATTTTGTGTACCTATTTATTAGGAAGATAAAGCTATTTAATTCCAAGAAAGTCATTTCATGGTGCAGCTAAGCAATCTGAACAATATCTGTTGAAAAGTGTGGTGTGTTTTTTTTAACCATATCCTCTCAACTGTGTTTCTGCTCTTTTCCTTGCACCACTAGTCAGATTCTCTATCAAACTTGTTCAGAAAAATGATCCAGTGGACAACTGATTGCTTGTAGTTGGTGAAAAATGGAGGGAAAGCTGTGTTTCCTCTCTGAACTGGCTTGTTGGGAGGTAGATTTGATTCCACTATAAGGAGCGGAAAAGCACGGGAAGAGGGAAGAAAGGTGCAATTTTTCCCTTTTGGCAGCAATTAACTGTTGCATTTTTCTACAACGGGGAATTCTGACCATTCAGAAGCCATTCCATAACTGAATCATCATCACAAAAGTGTATATAATGTGATATTTTCAGAGTCAAGGACAAAGTGTCAGAATCGGAGATTAAAAAAAAAAAACACCAAAACAAACACAAAACAAAACAAACAAACAAAAAACAAAACGCAAGGAATTTAAAACAAATAAACATGGCAGTCTCACTGGAGTGAGACTAGTTCTGGGTGAATGTACTGGAAGCTCGTTTCCATGATCAGCTTTGGGAAGGATGCAATAGAGAGATTTAGTTCATGCCACTAATGGTATGCAACAGTCCCTGGAAACTTGCTGTGCTAGGAGGGAACTGTTACTTTTGTGCGTTTTCATCTTGGCAGGAGAGACCAACCATTTGTTAAACACAGCAGGAGAGTGGTTTATTTTGAAACTCCCTCCAGTTTTGTTTTCATGGTGGGAGGTGTTCTCAGCCAGAATTTTCTTTGGGGAAAATTGCAAAATGTTTAGGTAAAAATTTATTAATTGTCTATTTTTCTTAGGCAAGAAGAGGCCATCACAATCCAATATATAACACCACACTGCAGTCAAGTGCATGTTATCTATAGAATTACACAGTAATTACCGAATTGCACCTATACACTTCTTATTTTAGTATATCTTCCTCAGAAGAGGTAGTTTTGTTTTGAACTGTAATCCCTGGATTTCATTTCTTAATTAACCTCCCAAGGTTCTACAGCTTAATTACACTCAGAATTTACTGTCTTGTCCCACTAATTGTGCTTATCTTACACTTTATTTAAGGGAATGTAGGACACATGGCATGTGCTTTTCTAAATTGTTATGCCCCAGGGCTGCATTTGCCTCTTCAGGAGTATGTATCAGGAAATTTCATTATATGGAGTAGTTTTGACATTAAGGTAGAAAAGACAATGCCAGAGGGAAGATATCTTCTTTTTCATGTACATATTCTCCTCTAGGTTCATAAATGCTTGTCTGCCAATCTAGAAAATGAGCCCTTTTTTGCCACTTAATATGGGTAAGAAAAAATGGGCAGACTAAAGAAAAATTGTTAGTTTTGTTGGTTTTTTTGTTGTTGTGCAGAGTGTGGAGGAGAAGATGACAGTGGCCAATACAAAATCAAGTCTCTGTAAGTGGGGAGAGACATTAACGTTTTTCAGGGTTTTCAGCTAGTTGCAATGGTGTGGAATTCAGCTACATAAATAAAAGTAAAGCTTTCACTTAGAGTAAGGAGTCAAACCAAAGATGTGTATTCCAGTTATGGCAGGATTGAAACTGATGATGAAACCTACCTTGTTCTTTGTAGCTTTACATTTTATTGTTTATTTAGATACCAATAGCTTTTCTCTGGTGCTGCCAAACTCTCCAGGTCAAATGTGTATTAAGATTTAGCTCTATTAAGTACAGCTGTTTTCAGCATAAATAACCAAACTCAGCATGGTGGCTCAACATGATTTCAAAATGCGAAGAAAGATGACATGACCCAGTTTTCATTAAAAGAAGGCAATAAAAATCCCTGACTTAATATGGATGTCACACATGCTCTGTAATATGCAGAAATGTCAATGGGTGAGACTAACAAGAAGAAAAAAAAAGGCAAAATGTGAAGAAAAAAGATGCCAAAATGAAATATGTAAGCTCACAGGTTGAAGATAGACAGTAAAATTTTGTTGCCAAACTGTTGTCTGTTAGAGGCTGTTTGGGTTCCGACTCTTGAGATCACCAGAGGAAGGAATGACTGTAGCTTTCACACAGTGTCAGATGGATGTATGGCAAACACAACTGCAGAAGAGAAGCTCTGCAGTCATTGCAATCATACTGGTGAAAGCAGTTACCATGATAAAACATGGTTATGAGAGCGTGCACGATAGTCCTGATGTAGCAGCTCCTGTCAGCTGAGGATCGGTGTGTTTCCCTGTACAGTTGCCACTGTACTGTGTTTAAGAGCATCTGTGGGAAACTGGCACCATCTGAGGTCACAGTATGAAGTATTAACTTCATGTCTTCTAAGAAGGATGCACAGTGCAATAGGTTTTAGCTTTCCAAACTACTTGAGGCTGGTCATCTTGCTGACTTGCACATTGTGAATGTGGATGTTCATCCTCAGCCTGGAGGGTTAGAAAGTCCACAAGATTATGAAGAATCTGTGAAGTCTTAAATGTCACAAGAACGCTGGAAAAGTCATACACTGTGTTTAAAAAAAAAAAAAGTTAAAAAATCGGCAACAATAAAATTCCAAAGCAGACCCTGAAAGTTGGATAACCTGTAAACAAACAAGCAAAAAGCGGTCTTACTGTGAGGCAGAAGACTTAAGCCCTTTGTGACACTTGGTTAATTCTCTTTAGGGGTTTTCTCATGAAACAACATCTGGCGCTGTTTTGAGAACTGTTATTGGAGCTTTAACAATATGAAGATCTTTCATACAGGACAGAATACAAAAGGCATTCTTGAGACAATTCCAAAATATACAGAACAACATTATGGTTAAGTGCTTGCCCAGTTTAAAAATAAAAAAAATAAAAAAGGAGGTGAGGGAGGATTTTCATGCTAAATTTACTTGTATTTTGAGTAGTAAAAACTCTGAATTTGAAAACATTTTTAAATTTTGGTGGGTTTTTGTTTGGTTTTTTTTTTTTTTTTTTCTTCAAGTTATCAAGGAAAACATAGTAGGAAGACTGTGGAGGATGTTTGTGTCCATAGATCTATATCCAGGTTTTGCTGATGAAGATTTTCACTTTTTTGGAATAAGTTCTAAACATTGCTTGAACTCTAAAAATGTCCAACTGCAGTTCTGTGGACTTTTGATCCTTGTATGCTTGCATAATAACATTCATTTGTGTAGTTGAATACTTTCTGGCTTTTGATTTTATGCTTTTATTTCAATAGAGTGTTAAATAAGTTCTGAATGTTTATAACATGAGTATTTTTTGCATACAGAATATGTACTGTACTTGGAGTATTGTACAAATAAAAACTCTATGACAATCAAACAAACTTTTAAGTTGGGTATGCTGGAAAAGTACTCGTGTTATCTTAGTAAAAACTATAGAATCAAAAATTATTTAAGATTACTTTTTCCTTTTTTTTTAAATATTCATCGACCATGAAAATGTTATGCTGATCCTTTGTGTATTTTTCTCCCCTCTTAAATCATACATTATCATATTCCAATTAGTGTGTTATAAATGGTAATAGGCATAGCTGTCACAGGGAGTACAGTAACAAGATCTTTACTACTGCTGGGTTACAGCAGTCTCACTGTTCCCCAGGAGGTGACACTTCTGCAGGACTAGCTTTTTTTAGGCAGCAAAGTTTGTCTTGGTGTGACCTCTGTTGTCTATCAACATTACAGCAATGTGGGAGCATCTCAAGAGAAGACACAGTTTTGGTCGTCTGTATTTATTACTGATAAATTGGGAAGTATGAACTCCAAGTTGTCAGTAGGGCTTTCACTGGAAAACAGAAATGCATTTCTTAGTGTTGTATTAATGGCAATAGCTTGTAGGAAGCCCTTCCCAATAATTCTATTCTGTAGTAATTTTTTACAATCTAAAGATACTCATTCAGTCATAATAAAATTGACTCTTACTCTACTTGTCCTACAACACTTTTGCTGTTGGAGGTAGGAAAATTTTAGCCTAAATCTTCTAGGCTAAAATTTAAGTTCTTACTTTGTGTTAATGTGTTTGCTGAGTTGCGGTGCTTGGTTAGACCCTAGTCCTCAGTTGCTGTACTGGTAGAAGCATTTTGGAGAGCTGTTCCTAAGAATACAGCACTGCTGTACATGACAGCTGAAGAACTGGAATGTGATCGCTGCCCATCATGTACTTCACCGACTGTAAAAACTTGAAGCCTAAGAACTGGGAGCAAATAAAACAGTTCAGTTTGAACAAGATTCTGGTGGTCTTTAAACCAGTGATTCTTTTGTTTTCTATATGAATTGTATCTCCTCTCTTCCATTTTTTCAACACTTGCTTCGTCTCAGAAGTGTTTTATTTTCCTGATGTTTACTGGTCCCTTAAAAACAAGTGAGCATAGTAAAACTGTGCCAACAGAGCTGTGGAACCAGTGAGCTAAGGGTGACTTCTATGAGGTATGATGTAAAAAATTATCATAAAGTAAAAAATATTTATATATACTTACAGTTAAACTCATTGGAAGCCTGGACATCATTCAGAGAACTGCTTCAGTGAAGTAAAATTTATGTGGCAACTATTGGCAGTACTTCTTTGGTAACAATTCTCACTCTTCCTCTTCCATATATCACTTTAATGTATCTGTTTGCAAACTCCTGTTTCATTTCTGCCTGCTTAGCTGATCCCTGGCTAATCTTTTTAGGGTGGTGGTTACAGGGTTGTCATGGTTTAAGACCAAATGACAGTGGAGGCTAAATTAACTTGGAGAGCAAAGCCCTCTAATCACACATGCGATTTTGCAACCTCCCTGTTTGGCAGGAGATGTGATGGAATCCAGAAGAATAGTCATGAGAGTTTGTGTTGTGGTTCCAACTCTGCTGCATGTAATCCTGGTGCAGGATTGTGAGGTTCCCTGGAGTCTTTCTCCCTCTTACTCTGGATTCTGTTAGATATAGGACTAGGTGGTAGAGAATTTGATTCTCATTTGGCATGTTCAGGTTTGCTCACAGCCAAATAATTGGCTGTTGTCATTGCTGGTGCACACAGCCTGCTTGTCTCTAAAGTTCTGGAAGTATGTGTTTCCTACCATTTCCATAAATAAACTAGAAAAATGTGATTTCTAAATGTTGAAGAAAAAGGTAATTTCTCCTATTCTGATTAGAATTAAATGCTTTATTCCTATGCCTGGTGGGCTGGGCAGAGGCATCAAAGTTGAATACTAGAAGCTGGAGAAGACAATTTGGATTAATATGTGGATAATTGTATGCTGTAGGTTGGTGTTTGGCCTTTTTGATTCTGCTGAAGTTGTTTGTGTAAGTTCAGTATCCTGCAGTCATTTTTCCTATGAGTTTATATGGTTTCTGACCCTTTGTTTTCGGTGCTATCTGAGGCTGAAACAAGGGCTAGACTGAGAGAGAAGTGATGAAACTTTCTTTTGGCTGTGAAATTTATAAGATGACTGGTTAATCAAGGGGTAGAGTTTAGCCTGTATTTACTTTATGTAGATATGTACTGGGAACAGGTAAATGAGAGGAGAAAGATTTACCTGAGAGGCAAGGGGGTTTTGTCCTCATTGTTTGTCTGTTGATGGTTTTTAGTAGTCATGTAACACCTGCTTCAAAGTTGGTAAACCCCCTCTAAGACAAGGGGACTGGGCAGCTGGGGACAGAATTTATTAGGTCTGCCAGCCAGGACACGAAATCGTGTGAGTTCAAGTTATGTTTATTGGTACTTTTGAGATAATTCCAATTTACAGGTCGGAATGCATACTGTAAAGTGTCATACCTGGTCTCTTTGTATATACACACCTTTACTGTCTCAGAGTAAGCCTATTCTATATTTGGTTGTTCTCAGATATTTTAACTGTTATGTGGTTTTCATTCAATGGCAAGGGGGTATTTATCAGAAAAAAAATTCCTGAAAGTGCACCAAATCCCTGTATCCTCCCCCCAATGAGGTGGATTAGTTTACTGTAACACTGCTTGTTCTTAGAGACATTTTTCATAAACCCCAGACATATTAGGCTTGAATTCTGTTTAAATTGCTACGTTAGTCTATACGATTCTCTTTTTTTGCAGTTCTTGGCTTATTTCATAGAATTGCAAAATGGTTTGGTTTGGAACGGACCTTAAAAGTTCATCTAGTTCCGATCCCCGCTGCCGTGGGCAGGAATACCTTCCACTAGACCACGTTGCTCAGGGCTTCATCCAACCTGGCCTTGACTAATTCCAGGGATGGGGCATCCACAACTTATCTGGGCAACCTGTTCAGTGCTTCAACACCTTCACAGTCAAGAATTTCTTCCTAAAATCTAATCTAAACCTACTCTCTTTAACTTTGAAAGCCGTTCCCCCTTGTCACTTCCTTAGATGCTCTTGTCTTGTAAATAGTCTCTCCCCTTTTATCAAGAAGCACTCTAAACTGGGATTGTACCAGGTTTAATCACTTCAATAGAGAATGTAAATTATAGCAATTGAGAAGCCATAGGAGAATCATTACAGTATTTCTTAATTCCCGCTGAATGAGTTGTCCACACTATAATGTAAAAGAGCAGTTTTGCTGTCATCATTCAGAACAGTAATCAGTGGTTTGGATTCAAATACTTAAGCACAAAATGGGCATTATAAATACTTAGCCTGTGGAGGTGGGTGTCTTTTGTAATATGCTGTTGTTTCCTTATTTTAGTTTATCGTGCTTAGTAAATCAATTCAAACTAAAGTTTGAATATGTTACAATTTGTTAAGAAGCTGTCATATAATCTGTTGTGTTTTTTCACTGGAAGGATAGCTTGATCTTAATACATCTGAAAACTGAACATTTAAATTATGTGACAAGTTTTGATTGTAATTTAAATCTCTGTCAGATTTTATTTGTATCTTGAGAGTGACAGTTTGAATAAATGAGGCTGATTGTTGGTTTGGGGTTTTTTTTAGACATTATTTGATAATCAGATGAATGCTTCAAAAAAAGAAGACTCAGAAAGCATTAATAAAAATGACACTTCTAAGAAGATGTCTGTTGAGAGAGTTTATCAGAAAAAGACTCAGCTTGAGCACATCCTCCTCCGTCCAGATACCTACATTGGGTCAGTTGAACCCTTAACTCAGGTAAGTGTGACTAAATTTAAAATCTAATATTTTTTTGCTGTTTTAATGAGGAAATTACTACTCCGGTTAATAAATAGGCATATCTGAATTACACTGAATTCTGAATTATAACGTTTAAAAACTGTGGTCGTGCCTGTGCATGCATGTGTAGGAAGGGGACGAGAGAATACTTTTTAAAGTAGTGCTTGATTCATTTGAAAAGACACACTCAGAAAATATTGAAGTCCAGTCAAAACACAAACACACATCTCTGTGTCTGTGTCTACAAATGTGCCTCTGTGCACACACATATATATGCGTGTTTGTAAGTAGCATTTGTTCTAGGGCCAGAAATGTTTTGGTCTGTTTGTTTAGATAGAGAACAGAGAATTTAAGCCTCCTGCTGGCACTTCCTTCTGCTGTTTTTGTGAAGTTGCAAATTGCTTTGAACCTCACTGTCTATACTGTTGGGAGCTCCCCACCAAGCAGAAAATGATGGATTTTCATTATGGAATTCTTTGTGGGTAGAGTTGCAATTTTTGCTAAACTTCTGCTCCTGCTTTTGCCTTGTATGACAGCACCAATCAGACTGTTAGAGTGAAGCTCCTTAAGGAAATAGAGAAACATAGACTGCTTTACCAAGACAGTAAATATTTTTATTTTATTTTGTTTACATGTAGTTAATGTGGGTTTATGATGAAGATGTAGGAATGAATTGCAGAGAAGTTACCTTTGTTCCAGGCTTGTACAAGATATTTGATGAAATTCTTGGTAAGTATTTTTAACAATAATATTGCTTTAGCTTTATGGAGTACATGCTTTTCCAAGTGCTCTCAAAGTACATTAATTTGTATCTAAGTTTAAATCACAGAACTGGAGCCCCACTAAACTGTAATGCGTTCTGGGGCTGCAGAACAGTTTAAACAGGGAAGAGTTTTTCAGTTGAACTTGTAAGAAAGTGTAAATATTTGTTACCGAATGTCCAAATTAGAAAATTCTTTATGACCAATATTGTTACAAGATTTTTGATCTATGTAGTCTATTAGGGCTACAGTTTTAAGTAACATTTGGAAGATTATTCTTCCAAAAGAATGCAACTTCTAAGTTGTCTGAGTGTTCACTTAAATCATCATTTCATGAATCATTACAATTTCCTCCTTCTGTGCAGAATGATAGTGGTGGTGGTCTTTCATGGATCATTTCTAGACTTCAGGCGGTTTTAAAATAAATAAATATCACACTGCCATTAAAAAGCGTGGTGACTGAGGCACAAACAAATGATTTTTAGAAAATTATGTCAAAAGTCACTGAGTTACTGTGACTTACTATGGTATTCTCTTGGTGACAGGGACACATTGAAGACTAGCCAGCAGCAGAGATGTGCAACATCTGAATACTGTGCTGTCTGCTGAACTGATGTTTTGGGCTAATTGACAGGAAACTTTTTTATGAAGTTTGTTGTAAGGAGTGGCAGGATTACCTCATAAACTAAATAGTGGTCCACTGAGGTCAATGGAAGTTTTGTCATGACCTTCATTAGGTTCACAACTTCTACATCTCTACATCTGTGCTTTACAGCATTGCTGTCTTTGAGGCAATAAAGACTATATCTCTGCCAGGTGGAAAAGAATGCTTTTTAATTTTTTTTTTTTTTTACTGACTACTTAATTTGATAAATATGGGAAGGAAAATCTTTAATTACTTCTGTTTTGAGTGCTGCCTCATAGGTGTAATTTTTGGGCTTCTCGTGTTAGATGGACCACTTCTATATTGTCCCATTCAAAAGGAAGATCATTATCCTGTCATTATTGTAGTACTGTATGGCTTATTGCTTCTTTATGTAGCACTGATAAGTGCTCCACAGAGTGTGGTTTGAGACCTAGAGGTCAGTGTCATAACATTATGAAAATGGAACATTGTAGCTATGCATGCTTTTGAATGGAACTGCACTAAATGATTTTACCAAAAACACCTTGAAGTATCTGATCTTATATTGAGGTCCTTGTCATCTATTAAGATACTGTATTTCGGTGTTTTGGGGTTTTGTCTTCATCTTTTTCATGAGTGATGAGACAAACGCTGAAAATTACTGTAATGTGCTTTCATGGTAAGCGGCCACAGTCACGTTTCTGCTTTCTGTAGTTCATATACATGGGAGTGCAGTTTAATTAAATTCTGATCAAATGTTAATTTCCAGTTGTCCTTATAATGATCCTCAA
Organism: Oxyruncus cristatus; assembly: GCA_013399855.1. Lineage (NCBI taxonomy): Eukaryota > Metazoa > Chordata > Aves > Passeriformes > Cotingidae > Oxyruncus > Oxyruncus cristatus. The sequence continues at coordinate 2,449,811 of VXAY01001328.1, forward strand.
CTGTGTAGACCATTAGTTATAAGCCTCACAGGCTCTTTAGAGATAACTTTTGCTGCAGTCAAGACACTCCTTAGTGGATGTGACTTTTTTGGTGGGTTTCAGTGGTAAAACAAAGTGTAAACTGCTCTGGTGATGCATATAATTTTGTAGGGTTTTTCAGATACATGGTATAATAAGTAGCCAAACAAGAACAGCAAGAGAAGAATGAAATGCTCAGTATGTTAAGAACAGTTATAAGAACACATACACAAAATACACTTCTGTATTTATTTCTGAGATAGTCTAACTGCTTGAAATAGAGTCAGTAATTATAAGAAGGTTGAAAAATATCTTCCTGCAGATACTTGGTCATATTTATAGACTTCAGTACTAAGATATAGGATATACAAAGAGCTACCAGATTCAGAAATACCTGCACTATTGTAACTTGTGGTGGAATATGTATACAAACAGTTTTACAGACCAAGAAATTACTGCTCCTATGAAGTGTTAATTTGTGCTACTTTGTTTCATAGTAAATGCTGCTGACAATAAGCAGAGGGACAAGAATATGACTTGTATTAAAATATCCATTGATCCGTAAGTAAAAGTGTGTTTTCATTTGCTTTCCCTGCCAGTGTTATTGTAGTTTAGATTGGTACAAACAATTTTACTAATGAAATTGGATATCTTTAAAACAAAATATTTTTGGAATTATTTCCATTAACTTCATATTTTAAGATGAAGAGGTGAATTAAAAGTGGTTAACAATAAGTGCTACCATTATGAATTAAAAGTGGTTAACAATAAGTGCTGCCATTCTGAATTTATAATAAATTGCTTTCCTAAACCATTCATTAATGTTTCATTGAATGAAACCTAAAACCAGAGGATCATAGAATTCATGATGAGATGAATGCTTGGCAGTGCGTAACTATAGCCAGCCAGGTTACTTATAAATACCATCTTTGAGGTTTTGTAACGCGGTTTTGCACCTCTTGAACTTCTGTGTTAACCCCTTTAGCATTAGGATGAGGTTGTGTTTGGAATTAGTCAGCTGTATCACACTGAAATTTCATATTGCAAACACATCATTACCACTGTTTTTTGAAACTTAATACTTAGAGATAATCTCTAATGAGAAGTACTGCAGTTAAATAGGTGCTGATTGGGTTCTTTTAGTAGTACCTTTAACTGAATAATAAATGTTTTAGACACCTAGTTTTCAGACTAACCTTTAGAATAAATATGCTGAGAAGTAATTTCTCTGCTTTCATCCTGGAGTAAGAAGGAAATGGTAGTGTAAATCTGCCTGACCTGTCATGACTTTGAACTCTCTAATACTCAAAAATGAAAGTTCTGTGTAACAGCTAGAAGTATTAAAGATGCCAGATATTGATGGATTTTGGCACCAATACATAAAATAAGTTACAATGTTTATCATAAATCAGAAATAAGTTTTAAACAAGTGATGTGTCTGGATAGACTTCAATGAGACTTAAAAAGCTACATCTCTAACTTGAGTGTCATTCTGTCACTAAACTTCAGGATCCTGTTGCAGATCATGTAGATAGTGAAAGCTCTTCAAACAGGTTTTTGGGTGTTATTGTTACGTTACAAAATACTGTCGTGTATGGGCAATTAATCTCCTTCTGCTAAGACATCTAATAAGCACAAATGAGTGTAATTAAAATTGTTAGAGCTGTGAGTAAATATGGTCTTTTCTTGTATTTTTAGGTAGTTATTTAAACAGGTATGCAGAAGTCTGTTTTCAAGATTAATTTTCCTAATGTCTTCAATATTTTATAGGGAATCAAACATTATCAGCATATGGAATAATGGAAAGGGTATACCAGTTGTGGAACACAAAGTAGAAAAAGTATATGTACCTGCTTTAATCTTTGGGCAGCTGCTAACATCCAGCAACTATGATGATGATGAGAAAAAAGTTACAGGCAAGACTATTTAATGTGCTTTGTTTTATTCAATTAGGCCATTGTGTGCTTCTTCAGTATGCTTTCCCTTCTTAATTTTTCTCTTTCTGTTCTATTTCATAACATACTTAGTCACCATTACTGTAGCTCTTTATTAGATTAAAAAGACTTAAAGAACTTACCCGAATTTTTCTTTTTTAATACTAATATTTACAGGCAACTTTAAATTTACATCTTTAATGTCAGTACTCATTATTGAGTAACAACATAGTTTTAGATTTTAATTCTGTTTATGTAAGCGCTTAAACATTTGTGCTCTTGAAATGAAGGCAAAAATAAATTTAATAAGTTAGGACATGATTTATTATCCTAAATTTAGTTTACTATATGTTGTTTTTTCAGGTGGTCGCAATGGGTATGGTGCAAAACTTTGTAACATATTTAGTACAAAGTTTACAGTTGAAACTGCTTGCAAGGAATACAAACACAGTTTTAAGCAGGTATAGAAATATTCAATTTTTTTTTTTTTTGCTGTAGTTATAAATTTACAATTTAGCACATATATTTCAGGAATATTTAATGAAATGAATCATTTGTCTTTGAAATGGATGTGTAGTTTGCAGGGTAGGTTAGCTCAGTCAGTAAAATTGGTATTTCTATGTATTAGACTTCTTGGGTTAAGTAATACTTCCTTCAGAGGGTTAGGTGACTAAAAATGAAAAACAAGTTTCTGTTAAAACTATATTCATGGAATATATTCAATTGAAACATTTTATAATTGCTGTTGTATAATTTGCCAAAAAATCTTTCTAGTTAAATATGCAAACATGGAAACAATTATCTGTGTAATTTCGTATAGTGTTAAGAAACAGATTTTTCAGTGTTTATGTCATGAATTTCATTAGCCCTAACTGGACTTAAGTGCAAACCCCCCACCTGAACCTCACTGTTCGCCTACAGACCAAGGGTTGAATGGAATCAGATCTATTGTATGCAACTTTGAGATGGCCACCTTTCTAAAAGTTTAAAGAATTTTGATAGAGAGTATTAGATACCAAAGTTCCTTGGCTTTGGAGTCCTTCCCACTTGGTGGATCCTTCTCTTTCTTTCTGGACAAAGAATTAATTTCTGGTCATGCTGTCATGTCACTACATAAATAATACATTTAATCTGTTATGCTTGTCTCTTAAAAAATGTAATATTTTCTGCTGACTGCCAAAGGGCAAATTACTATTGATTTAATTATACTTTTTGAAAATGACATGCTTTATGACTTAAAAGTGCTACTATGACAGTTTTCCAGTACTTTAAAATTTTGCAAATTTAGTACAACTGAACTTTGATACATGCTGTGGGCAGATATTCTCCTTGATCACATAAATGTGCCCATGTTCTTAGATAGGGAACAACCCAAGAGTCCTGAGTCAAGTCCTGGCACCTTGGTTTTTCCAAGAGGCGTGCTTTGGCAAACTGGTCAGCCACCAAGATGCTGTCTTGGAGACTACCAAGCCTCTGCACAGGGACCAATAAGCGTCTCTATAGAAGTGTGTAGTAGATCGAAAGTGTTAAATGGATGTGTAATAAGGACTATAAAGCCAGCTCACTTGTATCTAATTTAGTAAGTTCTTGAAGAGTCTCTATTTGCATTAGAATCATGTCCACCAGTGTAGTAATACCTGAAGGTTTATAGAAACCACAAATGTGCTGTCACCTATGCTTGTGCTTATCTTTGTAAAACAATTAATTTTGTATAGTGTGTAAGAGGAAACTTCTTTTAGAAGTTTGTGAGCTTTTTTTGTGTAACTGTTGCAATTGTAGCATAGTTGGAAAAGGGAACAAAGGAGGAGGATGACAAGTGTTGTAAACTAACATCTAAACTGTTTTGTTTCCAAAGACTTGGATGAACAACATGATGAAGACCTCTGAGCCCAAGATTAAGCATTTCGATGGTGATGACTATACATGCATTACATTCCAGCCAGACCTGTCTAAATTTAAAATGGAAAAACTCGATAAGGATATTGTGGCCCTCATGACAAGGCGAGCGTATGATTTGGCTGGGTCATGCAAAGGAGTCAAAGTCATGTTGAATGGGAAGAAATTACCTGTAAGAGCATAATTTAAAGCACCTTGAGCGTACTGAGTATTTGATGCGAAGAGCAGTGATTGTTACCTGTGTTACCTGCAGGTAAATGGGTTCCGCAGTTACGTAGATCTCTACGTTAAAGACAAGCTGGATGAAACTGGAGTCGCGCTCAAAGTTATTCACGAAGTTGTGAATGAACGGTGGGACGTGTGCCTCACGCTGAGTGAAAAGGGGTTCCAGCAAATCAGCTTTGTAAATAGTATAGCTACCACAAAGGTGAGTAGTTAGATCAAATGGTAAAAAATGGAAATGATAAAATATGTGCTGGGGTTATGCTCGGTCAGGGGTTTGATAAAAAAATAAAACTGGGTTACTAAAAATAAACAGGTGAGAGAATACTTTGCTTGAGAGGAACTGGCAGAGGAATTGGATGGAATCAAAATACTTTCATAGCAGTATTCCTACATATGCATGAGTTTTGAAAACACTGCTAATCATTACCAGTGATGTTTTATGTGAGCATACATGGTATTGATTAAAATTAATGGAAGTAATTTATTCCTTCCTTCATTTTTAACACATTGTAGTAACATAATGCTGAAAATAAGGTAAAAAATATACAAACCTCTTTGGAGCTACCAGTAGCAAGTTTTGGAGGACAAAAGTGGCTTTTGGTGTTCTTGAAAAAATGCCTATCCATTTATTGCTTTATGGTATATAAAATTGACCTGAAGTGTTGAGATTCGTTTTCTTTTACCTAGTTAAGGGTATCTAGGTTTTCTCTGTACTTATTAGCAACTGTAGTAGTGGTGAAATGAGACCACAGAGAAACCTTCAGTTATGAGAAAGCAGCAATATGCTCAGCATACTAAAGTGCAGCTTTGTGCTTCTTAAATTGCCGGAGTGGTCAGGCACCAAGGCAAATCGCCTGAAATCAGCTGGCATAACACTCATTTACTCCCATTTGGCATGGACCAGGTTTAGGGATCTGAGATCCACCATGGTTAAAGAAAGTCTTTGTCATCTCTGCTCTTCGCAAGTTGCACATGATGAGTGATCCAACAGCTAGACAGTCTAGTTGTTAGATATAGTAGATTTAACAAGCTAGATCTAACAAGACTAGAACAAGCAGTTCTAGTCATTGGTGAGACTGTTTTTAGGAAATCTTAACTGTGAGCTTTCCAAAAGATGGGAATGGTAAGAATTGGTAATCAGAACCTTAAAAACCTCTGGTTGCTCAGATCTCTTCGGAGAGAGTCAGAAGAAAATTCCGATGGTAGCACAAGGGGTTCCTAAGCGCCAGTGGTTGCAGTGAGTGGAGTCCCCAGTCCATCAGGTGCCCAGAAGTATCAGTGTTAGCTTCGGTGGTTGGTGATGTGTAGCCACTGTTTTGGTGGGATATAATTTTTACTACATAACTTCTTTTCAGTCATTTTCAGTTTAGCTGAACAAACGTTCAGTGGTAATGGGGACAGTTCATTTCATTCTAGAATATTTACTTTCTAAGTGTGCATTTTAATTAAGTTCTTATCTGATACTTGTTCAGAACCAGGGATGGCAAATGTATTTGGTAGTTGAAGAGTTACAACTTAATTTTAATTCAGGCCTCTCTGTGCAGCATAAAGAAGAATAAAACCATGACCTTAAGGATGTGTACAATACTTTTATGAGGAAGCTGCCAATGTAGAGAAACTTAATTATGCTTGATACCAGGTTAATAAAATGTGTTTGATAAAATGAGTACTTATTGACTTGTAAGTCAAATATATTGCATACACTTACTCGGAATTTTGAAGTTTACTTTTTTGGATCAATTTTCACCCATCACACAGTTCACACATACATTGTTATATATTCTCTAAGAAAGTTCATAGAAAAAAGTACTGTGTATTCTTCAAAGGTAAGTGGTGTAATTTCTAGTTTTTCCCACTCTCCCAATCCATGCCTTATGTGTGTGACTGGATGTGGAATGTTCAGGGCCAGTGAACCACCTCACCAGCAATTGATGTGCACCTACCCACTGATGAGACATAATGGCTAGAAACTAACAGTGTCAACTGCCTGTCCCTTTGTCTGCTGACAGGTGAGGAGCTCATTTCAGCTGTGTTTTGGTTATTTACCACTGTTTGCTGAAAGCTTTTCATTTCTGTTTCTGGTTAAATTTCACCCAGTCATATCTTCCCTTCTGCCTTTTTTAAACTTCCTGTAAATTCCAAACAAGTTTTTTTTTTAAGTTCTTGGGTTATTTTTTTGAGGGTGGTTTGGAAGGTCAGGCAGTATGTTGAGGCACAACTCCGTTGTTTGGTTCTTATAAATTTGTTACCTTGGTCAGCTCCCTATTTTTTCAAAATTTTGCTACAGTAGAGCACACAGAATTCGACTTCAGGCTCTGAGGCAGCTTTTGAAAGAATGTTTGTAGCTATTACAGTTGTACAAATAACCTTTAGAGGGAGACTTGTAAACTGATTAAACATGGTCTTCTCAAGTTTGGAATTTCGACTATTAGCTGTGGTAGAAATCGTATATTCTACCTCTGCAATGTAGAATATACCCCCATAACTGTTAGGGTTTTTTTACACATCTAAATCAGTAGTCCTTGTTAGGAGGTAATAGAGCTATAACAGCCTGTTTGGTTTTGGTTTTTTCCAGTTATTAACATAACAATCTAATAATATTTTCGATATGGTGTCACTGCTACCTCTTATACTGCTAATCATTTTAGCAGAAATGCCCAGCTAAAACAGCTAAAGTGTCAGAGGGTAGACTTGGATGGAGGGAGAATCCCAACCTGGGATTAAAAATTAAATTTAAAAATTAAAATTTGCTGGAGTTCAGCAAGACATTCAGGACTTTTCCAGTTTTCAGATTTTTTTCTAATAAAATAAGTACAATAGAAAACAAATGCAAAAGAAATTAGTATTTTATTGTATAGCTAATTAAATGAAAACTTCAAATTTATGATTAGCTTCTGAACTTCTGTACCATGTAAGCCATCTATCTGTCTGTAGAATTTAAATTTGGCTTACCTCCAGATCAGTTGGGGCTGCTGGCTGTTGTATATAGGAGACAGTCAAAGCTCCGTTTTCAAGATTTTTAGTTGTTTCATTAGATGCCTTTGCATCCTGAAATTTGCAAGGCTGGGATTCCAGTCACTACCTTCTGGAAAAGGAAGGTCATGCAGCCTTAGCGCTGTTTTCCCATAGCGCAGAAGTCATACTAATCACAGACAGCCCTCTAGATTTAGGGTGTCTTGTACGGAGTTGCTGTGACAGCTGGGTCAGTTCTAGGCTGTTATGGTTCCATAGTGAGTACTTGTGCCACCTGCTGGTGAGATGGTTGAGAGGTTCCCAACTCCGAGCTCTGAACGTGGCCCACACGCGGCTGCGTGCTTAGAAATGGACGCAGGAATGGGGAACTGTCTTAATAACTAACACCACCTAAGAACAAGAGTTCCTGGCAAGCCACTGCTTTTTTGATATAAATTATCAGAGCAGATTTAGCAAAATATTTGAAGTGCTAAAATTGTAAAAAAAAAAAAAAAAAAATTGCTCAAGTTTTAAATGCAAAAATATGCTGAGATATTCCTGTAAGGATAAGTTTTCAGTACTGTGATGGGTAAAAGTAATGCATTTCAAGATTGCCATTCAAATGTGGGATGTTTTTGAAACATGTAATTTGATATTCTCCTGTAGTAGCTTTTCTTTACAGTTTGGAAATGGATTTATTTTTCTTTAAAGTGGCAGAATATTGATATATCGACTTTCACTTGAACTCTCTGTGTGCTGAACCTCTGTCATCCATATGGGAATAAAAACAGTTGTGTTTTAATTTTGGTTGGTTTTGGGTCTTGGGTGTGGTTTTTTGTTTTTTTGGTGTTTAGGAAGAAATCCCATGAAAAAATACTTTGTATGGTGCTTCTAAAACACACCAGTAGTTTGTGTTGCTGTTTTAGTAGGTGACTCTGGGGACTGACAGAAACCATAGATGGTTTCTTTGAAGTGCCAGTCCTGGTTTGGTTATGACTAATAATATTTACCATTGTAACTATTTTGGTTTTATCACCTCTCTTTGTTTTTGTTTTTTTTTATCTCTACTTTTTTCATGAAGTTGAAAACACAGCTGCTATCTCCTGTCAACAATTCAACAACTTTACATCTTCAGTCTTTTCAGATGCATGCTCTGCCTTAAAATGTAGAATCCTAACTTTTGGGGTTTGGTTGCTATTTGTTTTCCTCTTTGTGTCTGCTGCTTTTTTTCTTAGGTTTGTAGTTTTCTGTTATCTATCCTATACTTCTTTATACCCATCAAAAGTTTTTCTCCTCGGTTCTGTTTTCAAAACAGCTTTAAAGAAGGAGGATTTTTCTGTTTATTACCTCAGTAGGAATATCCCGAAGGGCATATTTTCTTTATGTTGTTTCTTTTAATGCAAATTGGTCTGAACAGGAACCAGTATTTAGTCCATATTTTTGTAAGGCCCTAATTGATCTAAAGCAAAGGTGATCTGTGATCTGAGTGTTGAGTTAGGCATGTGTTAATTCTATAGGATATTCCTGCATCGCTCCATTCTTCATTACACGATAACAGATTTTAGTCAAAGTATTACGAACTTCCTATGACAGCCACTAGATTTTAACATTTTATTAATATTTTGGCCTTTTTGCCTATAAATTTAAAGGAAGGCATTTGAATAATCAAAAAATACAAACAGCTTTCAGATATCCAGGAGTTTAGGACCATTCATATTTTTGACAGCTTTCCAAGGCCTGTTGTTCTACACATAAAGGAAGTTGTGTCAGCTTGGATTTGTTAATATTTAAAAGTATTTATTACCACTGGTTTAGGCAATTTCAGCAGTCAGTGTTTCACAGAATTAAAGACTTCAGAGGACATAGCTTCAAATACCACTTGTTCCTCCTAATCTGGAATGTTTTATCTTTAAATTTTTACTAGTGGTTCTGATAGAGGTTACTTCTGCAATGCAGAGTATACACCCATAACTTAGATGTCTTTTACACATGTAAATCAGTAGTTCTTGTTAAGAGGTAATAGAGCTATAACAGACTGTTTGGTTTTGTTTTTTTTCCAGAAACCTTACATGAAATGCTTTTATTTTCCAAGCATTTTAATCCCAGAATTACTTGTCTTCATGCAGTATGTTTTGGGTTTTTCTTTTTATTTTGTAACTGGTTTAAAGTTTAAGTCTAAAGAGAACTGTAGCTTGGAAAGTTACAAAAGCTTTGGGGTACTTTCTAAAGGTATTCAAATGCTTAGCACTTTCTTATTTAGACTGAGTCTAATCACCAGTAAAACTGCAATTTAAGCGTTGAAAATAAGCTGTATTTTCATCATATTGCTGTATTGCAAAGCTTGAGTTATATATAGCTTCAAAAAATAACATTTCTGACTTACTACTTCCAAAGTTTAAGTAAATAAATTAGTATTTCTTCCTCGGAGTCTGTTGTGGTAGGGATCGCAGTTGGGAGCTGAACACATTGCCTCCACCAGAACTTTTCTTGCTATAAAGGCTTCATTTGAAACACCTGGTTGAAAAGCCCTTCAGCAAGGATAACCAGTGCTCAGACCCCTTTCTTATAGGGTAAAAGGAAGAATTGTGACAGGCCCTATGAATGTTTCATTTTCAGCTCTGATGGTGCAACAGAGGAAGAAAATCCTACATATTCCTTCCTTTTTTTTGTTTTCATCACTGTGATGATGCAAGAAATTGCTTATGAGCCTCTTTTTTTTTTTTTTTTTTCCCCCTGCATTTGAGTAGTAACTGTGAGAGAGTCCAACAGACTGCTTTTGTTTGCTAGAAGAGTGGTGGCACCACGGTTACGTAGCTACAAGTTGTTGCCCTGTGGTCTCCTAAGGGCTTGTTTTGCCAGCTTATGGATAACTGCATGTACCTCTTGTTGCCCCATCAGATATGAATCTGGAACAGGTTTAGCCTCTGGTGAGTTTTAAGAACTGGTCATCTCCTCGAGGTTGTCTTGTGCTGCTCTTTCAAAGTTTTCTGGGCCTTGTCTTTGGCTATTTGCAGTTTTCTCTCCATTTGCTTAAGTCCCAGGCTAGCAAAGAATCATTGCTAATAGCATTTATGCCAAGAGTTCCGTAATACAGCTAAGAAAAGGTGAGATCACTTTTGGAAAGGAGTAAGCATGGGTGCTGCATATATGAGGGTAAGCTCGTGAACATCTTTTTTTAATGAACCTAATGGGGAAAGTTTAATTTGAGGAACAAATATGTGGTTTTTTTAGTCCAAGGTTATTTATGTGCCAGTTAAAAAGGCACATAACAGCTGCATGGTGTTGTAGGTACATCCCAGTATTGCAGAGTAATTTTCAGATATGCCATGCTCTTAAGGTTTTGTGTCCTGTTACAAGCTGTAAGCAGCTACATTTAAAGTCCATAACTGTACAAAGAATGAAAGGTCTCCTTCTGTTCTGTGTAACTTCTGTCATCCTCACTTCAATGAAGACTGAACGACATGAAAGAGAAACTTCCAAACAAATTTTTCTTTCTTATGCTAAACTTAATGTACATGGATTTCCAAATTTAAGTATGACTGCAGAAACTTAGTTAATACTGATAAAAACTATTAGGAAATTCAATAGTTATTTTGTTTTGTTTTTTTTTTTTTCCTCTTCATTCAGGGTGGTAGGCATGTTGATTATGTGGTGGATCAAGTTGTGGGCAAACTGATAGAAGTGGTGAAAAAGAAGAATAAAGCTGGAGTTTCAGTCAAACCATTTCAGGCAAGTTATTTTATACAAAAATATTGAAAAATATGAATGTGGGAACTTTATTGAGTAAATTGGTTTCTATGTTTTCAACAGGTGAAGAATCACATATGGGTTTTTGTTAATTGCTTGATTGAAAACCCGTCATTTGATTCCCAGACAAAAGAAAACATGACATTGCAACCTAAAAGTTTTGGGTCAAAGTGCCAGCTGTCTGAGAAATTTTTTAAAGCAGTAAGTAAACCTTTTTTTCTTTTTTCCCTTTTTTTTTTTTCCATCCCCCCGTGAAGCAGGAGTTGACATACTGGATCCAAGTGTATATATGCTCTGTAGCAGAAGGTTAATTTTAGTGCATTATAGTATTCTAGTGACATTTGCATACTATGAAAATGGGATGGAGGAACCTCTGGTCTTAATAATGGAAGCAACAACTGTGTTTTGACTCCTGCCCTGGATTTAAAAGTGAGCTTGACCTGATCAGCTCATTTATTGGAGAATATGGTATTTATATTGATGAAATGAATGTGACTCTTAAAACCTAAACATAGTCCTTGACCAATTTTTTTGGTGTTAAAATATTTTTCTGAAGTTGAAAATACTCTACCTTATTCTTTGGTATCAGTCCTATTCTGTTTCACTAAGGTGATAAGAGTGGGAGGGGATAAGTCACATTTACTTGTTCTTCCAGAAACCAAGGAAATGCAAAACTGGGGCTGTAGAATTAATAATGATCATTATTGTTGGGCAACTGGTTTAAAATTTTTTCTGTAGATGGGCTAAGAATTGCTATTCTAAATTAATGTACTAGTAGAAATACATTGTAGAGGTTTTTCTTCTATTTTTATACAATGAAGCAAAAGTGGGCTTCTGTTAGCCAGAACTCAATATGATGTGTCCTGTTTTGGGCCAGTAGCATAAATGGAACTCCAGTAGTGAGGAGAATGGTGCGAACTGCTTATACTCTTTAGCATCAAAACTCCACTTGCTGCTTACTGGTTTCAACTTCTAATTCTGTGTTACAAGTGACATTCTTATAGAACTTAGAGGGGAAAAAACCCACAACACAGTCTCATATAACAAAATCTGAAGAGTGAGTACATGTTGTATTTCAATCAGCAGGTTCGATTTATAGTGTTTCTAATATTCCCTGAATTGAACATTGAATTCCAGACGTGTTAAATGTACAGCAGAATCTCTGCAATGAATGCTGTATTGTGGGGGATAATGAAAAGCCAAAGCTCACAGTATTTTGTTCCACCTGTATTTTGTTTTGATGTGAAACCAAACCTAAAGCAGTTTTAGTTTAGAAAATACACTATATGCTACTTTTTCTGCAGATGTGTTTCTAAAAATGATACCCATTTCTCAAATGGTTGATACAAAGCCTTATTCTTAAATGGCTTTGATTGTCTTTCAGCCATTTCCAGTCATTTCCAAAGAAACTTTAAATGGTCATAAATATCCCATACATTTACTTTTTGCTGTCAAAGTCCAGGAAACAGATGCTTTAGAAACTGTCTCAGCACATCAACCACACAACATAAGACGACCTCTTGTTATGTCTCAGACCTCCTTTCCTCTTTCTACCAGTTATGTGAGGGGTGGAAAAGGATGCTCTATGTGTGTTGTGTTTTGGTTGTATGTGCCTAAAATGCTAAAGAGTAAGGTATATGTTAATTCCTTGACTTGCATATATTGCAGTTTTCAAAATTTAGAGAGCTTTGAGAAACAGTCTTAGATCAATGACTTAAAACTGAGATGTAAGAATCTGCTATGTGAAGCTTTATTTTTCTCATCCACAATTCTGGTTTGTTACTTTTAGGCCTCTAACTGTGGTATCATAGAGAGTATTTTGAACTGGGTCAAATTTAAGGCACAAACTCAGCTGAACAAAAAATGTTCATCAGTGAAACACAGTAAAATCAAGGGCATTCCAAAACTGGATGATGCTAATGATGCTGGTAAGAACACTTATTTTTAAAATTTCTTTAATGTTTCATAAATTTTTCACAGACATGATAATTTTAAATCTGACTTTATTTTTCATCCTTATGGGGTTTTTAATAAAAGTCTTTCTAGTTTTCTAAACTTTCTAGAGGTAGAATTTAAAGCATGATGGTGATTTTGATATCAGGAAGACTGTCCTTTCTACAGCAGAGAAGTAATAACCCTGAACAAAAGCGGCAGTCTAGTTTGATATTGGAAGAGTGTGTATATTCTAATTGTGGTTTCCTGCTAAATAGTGTTACCAACATTCTGTTTTGGAGGTCTTCTTGACCTTTCTAATGCAGAAAGATCAGAATCTTTATAGGGCCTCAAGCTACAGGAAGTAGATCACATAGTGTGCACACCTGAGGGAATGGTTCAAGAGACTTTTTTCATGAGAATTTAAATGCTGTTAGGTTCCTCTCTGGGAATATAGGGCAAACTGGCAATCTCTGCTGGCTTGTTTCTTTAGCACAGATAGGGATCAGGATCAGCTGTGGCAGTCTTTGTGCCAATAGCAATGGGAGTTGTTCTTGAATTATTTGAAGGGCACATATGACTGAAGAGCTTGAAATGTTGCCATTCTTTGTTAATGTTAGTTGACTTTTAATACATCCTTACTTTAAACAAAGATAGAGAAATTGCAATGAAGTAGGTGGGTGGGCTGAGTAGGTAAAAGCATGTAAGAAGCTTTTTTTTAATTTTTGAGCTTCAGTGTTCAAGCCAAAAATGACTCAATGAGATGATGACACCTATTTAATTTTCTTCCCTTTTTGATTCCTTGGTATTGATTTTTTAAAAATTTGTTTTCTTCACTATTTTATTACTTTTCCCCTTATTCAGATGTCATATTTTGTCTCAAAAGTTGATAATCATGTCTCCTTTAACTAGTGTTTTGTTTGTGGAATTGGCATTCTGTAGTAGGATGTAAGTTCCTGGTGTTTTATTTCCACAGAAGATTGTGTGCTTGGAGAAATTATATGTTTTTATGGATATGAAGCCTAATACTCCTAAATCATATAATGCATGATTTTGGACACACTTTCTTCATAGGATTTTTTAGCTCTGCTTTGGAGACCAGCCTTCAAAATTACTTCTTACACGGTTTTTTTGATGGGGGGGACCCTGAAACTTCCTCGACTAAGCATGGATGAAGGGATTCATTGGGGCTTAACAGTGATGCCTAAAGCTTTGCATGTCTTGAATCCCTGTTGCCCAGGTATTTCTCTGCTGCCTAGTTCCATAGGGAGTGGGAACTCTGCAACTCCCAAGGAGGCTTACCCAAGTACTGATTTATTGAAGATTTGGAACATACTCCGTTTCTCACATTGAAGGCATTGCATGTTTGGGGTGGACACACAGAGGCATTCAGTTTCTGAGTACAATATGTATTGTCATGTGCAGGCTCCACCTGACTTTCTGAAGTCTTGTCTATACTGGAAGAGATGTTTTAAATTAGAGGATCACTAGTAATACATTTAGTAAAAAGTTCTTTAGTCATTTCTTTTTAAAGACTGAAGGTATCATGTGAATCATCTGTTTAGTCTTGAAAAGGAACATTTTGTTCTTTTTGCACAATCAAAAATAATCAGGATCTTTGATTTCTGCTTTCATAGAGAAAGGGAGGGCAGAAGGTGATACGAAAGAGTGACTCCTTCAGTGTGGCTGAGATGGTTGGTCTGCTCCTGAGAACTTGTCCCAGTGAACTTCAGTTGTGAGGCACTGGTAACTGATGATGTTTCTTAACATAAAGGGAAAAAGGACATACTGGTACCATGGAAATTCTTTAATGAGTACACAGACAAAAAACATTGTAGAACTATCAATCTTTGCCTTTGGGACCTTAAAAAACAAGACTGTGGTGAAAGGATGAGAAGTAATGGGTTCAAACTGGAAGAGAGGAACTTTAGGTTAGATGTACAGAGTAAATTCTTTACTGTGACAGTGGTGAGGCACTGGAACATATTGCCCAGAGAAGCAGTGAATGTCCCATCCCTGGAAGTGTTCAGGATTGGGTTGGATGGAGCTCTGAGCAACCTTGTCGAGTGAAAGGTGTCCCTGCCCATGGCAGGGGGGTTGGAACTGGATGATCTCTAAGGTCCCTTCCAACCCAAACCATTCTGTGATTCTGTGACTGGGGGATTCTAAGGGTCAGGTGAATTAAGGACTCTATGTCCTCTTTCTGTGTGTGAGAGGCAGATCAGTATTCCTAGGTCCAAAAAATTCAACTTTTCTCTATGAATATTGCCTAAGAATGTGCACGACTGTGAGTATATTGTGAAGAGTTACTCAGTTATAAATCATCTTTTCAAAAGAATTTCAGACCTCCCTGTAAGCTGGAGAAAAGGTTTAAATGATACATGAAGATACAGTTTCAGGGAGATTGTTTCAAGACATCCATATGTGTCACACAGGCTAACCTGTGTGCAGCCTGGGAGCAAAATGCAGTATGTTGTAGTTGATGTATTTGTTAATACATAAGAATGTTAATACATCTGTACAGTGAGGTAGTTGCTGCAGATTTCTTCCCCCACTGTAAAGAATGAGTCCTATACCTGGTCATTCTTGCTTTTTTGTGATCTTGGCGAGGTATACATAGTTCTGTGGCTTGTTGGAGGTGCAGGGGTAGAAATGAAAGCAAAAATAAAGAAATAGGAATATAGGGTTGGAAGGAAGTAGTGAGATTATTTAATCAGTAAAGCATAAGAGCATTTTTTCAACCTACCAGTTGATGTAGTTCTTTCTTTGACTTCTTTAGAGCTGTGCTCAGGAAAATACCTGGCACATTGTATTTCCATGAAATTAATTGCTAGTGATTGCATCTGTTCCAGAAGGAAGTCCACCTGGATTACATTTAGATGTGTTTTCTGCAGTTCATTTAGGGAAAAATATTGGCTCTCATATATTCTGAAACAGCAGACTAGTATTTTTCTTGGTATTTGGAGTCTACTTTGTTGATAGGTATTGACACTGTGAATAGCTGCCTGATTTAGATTCTATTAGGCCAAACGTCTTGATTCAGAAAACCTAAGATGTTGAATGTAAATTCTGTGTAATAGGAAGTATGGGGTGGTCTTTACCTACCTGGTAAAAGCAAATCACAGCACCTATTTTAAATTCCAGTATATCCAAAACTCATCTTATTAGTTATATGTGACACTTAACCAGCTTGAAGTTTTTCGTAGTCTTTCCTACGACTTAGTTTTGCTATTTTATCAAGGCTGCTTAATGAGCATTTGTACCCTTGCAAAAGGATAGATGCCTTTTTTCAAGCTGCTTTTTATTTGGAACATCTATTTCACTACTGCAGTTGCAATAAATAGAACATAAATGTCATTCCAGTTTTGAATATATTGGGCACACAGGCACCAAAATGGAGTGTGTCTTGTAGAGTCAAAATTACATTGTTAGTGAAGATTTATTTTCTGTTCAAGAAATTTGTGAGGTATAATAAGTGCAAATGTTCTCATCTTTTGAGCTTTTCTGTCAAGTTTTTCTTAGAGTTGTGTGGCTTCAGCTGATGGACAGTAAAAAAGGAAACCCACAGAAATTATTTAATAAATTACTTTTTAAAATATCCTTTGAGGAAAGGGGAAATACAGAATGGGAAATAACTCCTGTATGTAACTCAGACATGCGTAATGTACATGAGTAAGAAACTTGCAGCTAGAAAAATGAAATGGTGAAGGCACAGAAGCAATCAGACTCTTTTTGTGCAGACGTGTAGGGACCATCGTATAAGATGTGCCACTGTTCCATCCCATTTTGTCTATTTGTTCCTTGTCCATAGCAATCCATAGTGTACTGCTAAGGGCAAGGATATTCGTTCTTGTTGTGCAGTTTTAGTGGTATGGAGGGCCATCCCTAAAAATAGAAATTCAGCGTATTTAAATGAAGAGAAGGAAGAATTCAGTTGTATTTCTTTCATTTGAGTTACACTTTCTGGGGTTTTTTTTTTGCCTTCCCTCTACTTCTTCTTGGCCTGCAGGTGGCAAACATTCCTTGGACTGCACGTTAATATTGACAGAAGGAGACTCGGCCAAATCTTTAGCTGTCTCTGGCTTGGGTGTTATTGGTAGAGACAGATACGGAGTATTCCCACTGAGGGGCAAAATTCTCAATGTTCGAGAAGCTTCTCACAAACAGGTACGCAGTTTTGTCCTCTCCTTTCTGCTGACAAATGGATGTCTCCTGTTTATTTTTGATTTCTAGATTTAAACCTTCATATTTTAATTTTTTATTTTTTCATGAAAATTTTGTGGCTGGGATTTCATAGAGTACCAACTACTTTAAAGCCTGGGGTAAGCCTCAAATACTAAGCGTAGTAGTGCAGTACTGGGATGATAAAGTTAGTTTCTTCAGAAGTGGAAGGAAATTTTGCTACGACTCGTATTAATATTTCACATGAATATTTGAAAACCCTAAAATGTTTTTATACTCTCCATTGCCATGTGATTTTATTGGCTCACAACCTGAGTCCAGCAGCATTACCCCATCTCATTATTTCTGCTGCCCCCCTGTAATCTGTCTGTAATAAGAGATGTATTGCATATGCCCACAGAAACAGTGGAAAGAGAAAGCAACTCTGTGAGATGATTTTTTGTTAAGCATGCAGTTTTCTCCCTGCTTTCCCGACCCAAAGCGCTCTGGCCATAGAGGAGAAATAGTGTGGTGCAGTCTTGAGAATTTGCATGTGCAGAAGAGATATTTACAAGTGCAAAGGCTGCAAGGGGCTGGGCATTAAAAGGTGATGAAGTTGAGGCTGGGGTGCATTGAAAAAGCAGCTCTCAAGCCCACCTAAAAAAGACTGGGATATTTCTAAACTTCTGCTTTTTACACTGACTTCAAAAAAACCTTTTTTATACAGATTATGGAAAACGCGGAAATCAACAACATCATCAAAATAGTTGGACTACAGTACAAGAAAAGTTATGAAGATCCAGAATCTCTGAAAAGCTTGAGATATGGAAAAATTATGATCATGACAGATCAGGTAAGCCTGAAATTCACAGGTTTTAATATACAGAGCTTCTTACAATATGTCTTGCTGCAATTTCACAGGTTATGTTTTTGTGCGTTGCAACTTGTCTCAGCTGTGGCAGTATGGATGCATTCAGAGGGAATCCCTAATGTATGAGGTTTCTCTACAGGATTAATTTATCTGTGTGTTGTTTTGATTACTCCAAATGAACAACTGGACTTTGCTGCACAAAATAGTAGAGAAGGCAAAGTAATAATAAAAACACGCTTTTGATAACTCAAAAATATGTTGAAAGTAAGTACAAAAGGGAACAATAGATGAGGTTGTATTGGTAGCAAGTCAGGTAGAGACAAGAACAAAGGTAAATAATTTTGGATAATCTCTTGGTTGAACTATCAGGCATCTTTCCACTAATGAGAACTGTGGGTCAGGCTTGGCTGTCTTCCACAACAGTTCAGCTCTCTGGTGTCTGGGAGAGCTGAGTAGCTCTCAGTGAAAACATAACACAGAGAAACTTTGAACTGCAACCATGCACTTGGCTTGGAAGAGCTTATTATTAGCTCAGGGATAATGCCATTCACAGGTGGTTATTTCAAACACAGGTCCAGTTTGGAATCCAAATTAAAACTAGCTGTACCCTTCTGTACTTTCTGTCAACAGACATTGTTTTGATGTATCCAGGCCAGTGAGTGGGTTTTTGGTGGTTTTGGAAATCTTACATTTTATAATGTAATGCCTCATGTTTTTACATTCTGATTTAGGATCAGGATGGATCTCACATAAAGGGCTTGTTGATTAATTTTATTCATCACAATTGGCCATCACTGTTGAAACATGGTTTTCTTGAGGAATTCATCACCCCTATTGTGAAGGTACAGATTCTGTTATTGAGATTTTATGGATTATTTACAGTGCAACAGAAAAGTTGATTTGTTTGTTTGGTTTGTTTTGTTTTTTTTAAAGGCAAGCAAAAATAAGCAAGAACTCTCATTCTATAGTATCCCTGAATTTGATGAGTGGAAAAAGCATATGGAGAATCATAAAGCTTGGAAGATAAAATACTACAAAGGTTTGTTTAAAAACAAATAAGTGAACCCTATGGATAAATAATAATAAATGGGTGCTATGAAGTTTTGTTTGTAGCTGTTTTCATGATAGGATCTTACATAACGATTTTATAACATTCCCAGTAAAATAAAAGGAGTAAGATAATGAAACTTAAATTTTTAATATTGAGCAACAATTTCTTTCTATTGTACAGGTTTGGGTACCAGCACTGCTAAAGAAGCAAAAGAATATTTTGCTGACATGGAAAGACATAGGATCTTATTTCGGTATGCTGGTCCTGAGGATGATGCTGCCATTACGCTGGTAAGAAAGTGCTTCTGTATATGATATGTTTTAGTTTCCATTGTTTGCTGAAAATGGCACATGAGAAAGACCTAGGAGGGTTGTTATGGATGTTTTTTGGAGTACCTGGAAAAAGTACTTCTAGGAGAGAAAAGAAATCTTTTTGAAAATGTTCTGAACTTTGGAATAAGCTTTATCCATGCTACAAAATCAGCTCTGCTTTCTGCTTTTAGCTTTGATAGTTTTGCTTAATGTGGATATCAGGAAATGTTACAATCAGACTTGCTTTTAAAGACAGAACATGCAAAAAAGTACTTTATGTAAGACAATAGAGCCCAAACAAATTATGTTTCATATCCACTTGGGGCTCTGTATTTTGTTTCTGAGCAGAGAAGATCAGATAAATATTATTTATTCATTGAAGATATATCACCATGGCATATGTGTATTCATGCATGTGCTCTACGTATTTGAATTTACAATCTTGTAGATAGTTATGTGCTGGAAAGTACTTGTGTTTCAAACGCAAGTTCTTCCATCTGTTGTGGAAGAACAAAGGATGCAGTGTCTGGAAAATGAAGCTGCTTTTTCAAGAAGTATTTCAACTTTTGTCTACTTTGATTTGCTATTTTAATTGTAGGTCGTATTAGAGAGGAAAAAAGGGTAGGAGAGAAAAAGAAGAAAAATGGAAAAATACCCATCTTAGACAAAGCAACTTTTCCCTTATACCACAGAGGCAGTAAAATGTGTGTTTTTACTAATAGAATTCCGATCTCTGCCAGTAGACCTCCCTACACATGCTGGTACCTGAGGACTGCGTAACAGCTGATCCTCGCTGTTGTCTAAGATCCTGTCAATTCAGGATGAAGCTGGTCATCCCTGTTACACCTGAACATCTCTGACCAATACTGGAGCTGTTAGCAGAAGCTTCACTTGTACTCCTACCCACGTTTGTTCTGCTGATAGCTGTAATCCCAGCCCCAAGTTTACCTCTGGGCATAGGTGGTGTAGGATTATGGGCCCTACCAGGCCTCATGATAGCTGTAATCTAGGAGAGCAAAAATTATTTCACATAACAAATTTGTCAGCATTCTGGAGAACTCTTTTGCTAGCAAAGGAGGTATTAAAATAGCAGTTTTAAGGGGAGAGAGAAAAAAACCCTCCTTATTCTATTCAAGATAAATATTTGAGAACAGTTTCTCTTAATTCTATTAATTCTATTCTATTAAAGTAATTTTTATGCTGATCCAGCTCTTGGTCATTGTCACTTCAGTGGTCTGGAAAAGGTATAAATAAACTGAAAGGAGACAGAAGAAAATTGTAAGAATTTAGTGATGTTTTTTACAAAAGCCTAGTCTTAAGCCTTCATATGTCTGACGTGAATTACCAAGCTCTGGTCACAAACGAAGTCTGATGCAAAAGAGGGTGATACCACTTTGTCCCTTTCTCAGAGACTAAATTAATAAGGTTTAATATTTATTATGTAATATCATGGTCTCCAAGGAAATGAAACTACTCATTGAGCTCTTTTGGAGTGCTCCAGTTGGAAAAAGAAAAAAAAATAATCTTATCCTTTGAAAAAGATAGTGCTGATGACTATCTTCTTATGCAGCAGGGTGGTTGAAATCAGGACTTGATGGAGTTTCTATATGTTATTCCCTGAGGGAAAAAAAGGCAATACTTCAGCAACTCACAAAGTTTTCCTAAAGTAGTCGAATATAATTTCTTAAATCACTGTAAGACCCGAGCACCTGATCTACGAACTCACTTGGAGGGGTTTTTACTTCAAAAATATATAAGACTTCAAAAGTCCACTTGCCAGATCTATTAAAGAGCTTTTGGTTCTTTTAAAACCCTTACGAGAGAACTCAAAAGAGGAAAGCTGCACATGTTTCCTCATGAGGTACTTCTACTGGTAAACTTAAGAAAATAGGAGTACTTGGCAAAAGTTTAAAGGGTAACATTCAACCAAAACAAAGCATTCCACAAAGCCTTGACTTAGCACATGCTAACCCATACAACTTAGCAAAATGCAGCCCATCTGGTCTCAAGCTACCCAAAATATTAAGAAAGGAGATTTGGAGAAGAAGAGGTAAAGAAAGAGAAAGAAAAAGAGAAAATTATAGCTGCTGCCCAGAGTCCTGTGCAAGTCCATTGTCCAGGTGCCAGGGTTGGAACAAGCACGGAGAACACTTGTTGCTGCTTTTATGAGCTTTGGGGCCCCTGTGGCCACAACTTCCCCCCACCCCACATGGGACTTGCAGCCCACTGGCCACTCTGGAGCTCTGGGCAGGGTGAGAGGCAGTGTTCCCAGTGTGTTTTCCATTCTGGAGCTGGGTTAGGGGCTCCAGGGGGTGTGGTGAGGGGCACTGCTCCCAGTGCGTTATCCCTTCTGAGGCTGGGTTAGGGAGGAAAGGTGGGGTGCTGTAGGCCGTGCTCCCAGCCTGCATTTGTCTGACTCTTCTCCAGGGTGTCCTGGGGAGGCTGGCAGGGGCTGAGGTACGGGATGGGCCATTATCTTACCTCCATGAAATTTGACCTGTCCCTTCCCTGCCACACTCCCTGCCTTGAGTTGGTCCAAGCCAGTAGTTAATATAAGAATCCAGTGTCTCACAACCACATACTCAATTTCTGTGTATTCTTGTACTCTTTTGGAGAATAAACTCTCTGAAGGGGAACTCTCTTTCTTTAACATGACAGAGTCAGAACATTCCTGTGTCCTTTCATAGGGTGGTTGCTTAAAAGTGACACCTTGTTGTCATGAAGGCTGAGTCCTTCAGCCAGCTGGCCTAAACTCTGTCTTAGTCTCTTCATACAGTGTCAATTTTGTCAACTTGTCAGTTTTTGTAAGAGAACTAGGAATGACCATTCAGGAACAACTACAAGTTATTGGCCTTCTGTGGCTCCAGGGCATGGAGAGGACAAGAAGAGTAGGATATTTTTTCTAATACCTTCAGTTGATTTTCTTGATGAGAGATGGTTATAGTTCAGTCTAAATGATAAGCCCAACCTTAAAGCTCTTTGGGGAAAGACCTTCAAACATGTGTGTCAAAGGACAGCTCTGATGTGAAGAGGGGAAGAAGAATGATTTGTCCAAATGTGTGCAAATTTCGGGAAAGTAATATAAATTTAAATTGCAATCAGCAATAGATCTGTCAGTTCAAAAACATGGTGCAAAAATGTGTAAAAAATCATGTACTGGTACTGCTGCTTAAATGTAAACATTAGTTATATGGATTAGCTTGTCCAAATAAGCCTTATTGAATACTCGATCAGATAGTGCAATATAATTAAAATTCTGACTGAAGTAACGTACATTTACACAAACATTTATATTGCTGATAATTTAGTGTACTTGGAATCTTTTCAGGCCTTCAGTAAGAAAAAGATTGATGACCGAAAAGAATGGTTAACAAATTTCATGGAAGACAGACGACAGCGTCGGCTACATGGCCTTCCCGAGGTGAGTCCTAAATAACAGCAATAAATCTGCAGGGTGAGATTTAAATGTAATGTAGTTTTTGTATTGAATGAATAATGTATGTGGTTTTTTTCAGCAATTTTTATATGGCACAGCAACAAAACATTTGACTTACAATGATTTCATTAACAAGGAGTTGATCCTTTTCTCAAATTCAGACAACGAGAGATCTATCCCTTCCCTTGTTGATGGTAAGCTGGTAATTCCTTATGATTTGTTGTAACATTCCTCTTTATTGATGATTTTTAAAACCGTGATTTGTACTGGAATCAGTGCATTCAAGTAGAGAATATAAGAAATTCTGTGTATTGTTTATCCCTTCATATCAATGGTATCCTGAGGTGCATTAGGAAGATCATTGCCAGCAGGGCGAGGGATGTGATCCTGGCCCTCTACTCAGCCCTAGTGAGGCCAATCTGGAGAGCTGTGTCCAGTTCCTCAATACGTGGAGGTCCTGGAGCTGATCCAGTGGAGGGCAGCAAAGATGATTAAGAGACTGGAGCATCTCTTATGAGGAAAGGCTGAGGGAGCTGGGCCAGTTCAATCTTGAGAAGAGGTGACTGAGAGGGGACCTTATCAATACATGTAAGTATCTGAAGGGAGTGTGTCAAGAGGATGAATCCAGGCTCTTCTTGATGGTGGCAAGCAATAGGACAAGAGGCAAGGGGAAGAATCTGATGCACAGGATGTTCCACCTGAACATGAGGAAGAACTTCTTTACTGTGCAGGTGACTGCGCACTGGAACAGGTTGCCCAGAGCAGTTGTGGACTCTCCCTCACTGGAGATATTCAGAAGTGTCTGGATGCAATCCTGTGCAATGTGCTCTAGGATGACCCCGCTTGAGCAGGAGGGTTGGATCAGATGATCCCACTGTGGTGCTTTCCAACCTGACCCATTCTGTGATTTATGTGCTAATTGCTGTGTTTCTTCTGTGAGGAAGTTTAAGCTGTTTCTGTACAGCCTTTTTATGTAACCAGACCTATTCACCAGACTCTACAAGTGCTTTGTTTCTAGTCAAATTATCAGAGAATGCTGGTCTTCTAAGTGCTAGTAATAATCAAAATTCAAGTCAGCAGCTGAATACAGATGAAGGTGCAAATGTTTTCTCCCTTCAGTCTTACACCACAGGCAGTAATCTAGTGTTTACTGACCTGTAATTTTGCTAGGGTTCTGTCAATCAGGTTTACTAACTCTCCCCTTGTAATAGCGTGGACATTAAAAAAAGCAGCTTCGCTGCACTGCACTAGAGCTTCATTTGTAAAACTGTCTGCAGACAGTGTGAGCAGGAACTTCCGCCCATGTTCTTGTCCATATGCATAAGCTTAATAAGATCAGAAAAAAGGCCTTGAGGTTTTGTGGGGGCAGTATTGGTGGGGGTAGTGCATTTATCTCCACTTTCTAGTACATTTTTTATAGTGAAGGTGGTCAACCTTCTTGACACTACAGACCCATACCAAAATATTCACGCAGTGAGAGCTTTTTGTATTTTAGATGAGAGAGTGGGATAGTTCACAGGGGGATAGGGGCAGTAGCTTTCTGGTAGGATGGATCCTCAGCTTTGCTGCAGAATGAGGCTGAGTTAGGTATGGCAGATACGTCTCTAAGGAGTCAAAGAATGTCAGTCTGTTTCAGCTTCTCCAGACTTACTTCCTCCCAGAACGGGGTAATTATAAAGATATATGTTTCAAGAGGTCATTGTTCATTTTAACGTATGTTTGACTGCTTTCTCAGAAACAGTAGAATGATTTTGCTGAAACTTAAAGAAGGAACTTGGAGTAGACAACTGTTAATTTGAATTGAAGTTCTCCAAGATTCTTTCTACAAAAGTGTGAGAAAATAAGAAGGGAACATAGTTATTCATATATTTGTGTATGTCTGTGTGTATTTGTAATACAGTGTATGGATATCTAATGTTATGAACATTATATATAATTACTATCAGTGTTTCTGCCAACTTAAGCTGTAATTCTGTGTTCCGGGCATGGATGTGTGAGTTGCTCAGCAGGTGTAGTACTCTAGCAATGGTTTTTGTCCTTTAGCATCATCAGGTAAAATATAACAGGCTAGTTATATGGTGGCAAATCTCAGAAAAAAATGAAGAGGAAGAACATTTTGATTATCTCCTCACAGTTACTAGTTACCATTCTTACTCCTTGAGGATTCTCCTGTGGAAGGAAAATCCTGTGATTTTATTATATTCAGTAGACTTGGTAGAAGAACGTGATGCAGACCAATGATAAAAAAAAAAATTACGTATTTGAATAAAATGGAGATTGGAGTCAGTGTCTTGTTTGGTTGGTTGGTTGGTTTTTGGGGGGTTTTTTGTTTGTTTGTTTCTTTTTTTTCCCCACTTTTGCTATTATGTGTGACCTAGGGTAGTAATGGTAACATGTAACAATATTTTAGTGCATTTCATAAGTGTGAGTTAAAACTCTGAATAGATTAATAAGCATAATCTAGAACTAGCTATCAGTTCTAGATAACATACAGAAAATATGATGCAATCCCTTCCACACTGGTGTTGTACCTAAAGTTGCCTAAGAAATTAAAGTAAACCAGAAGATCTAAGAGACTGGCTTCTTTCTTAAAACTCTAAAATATCTAAAACTAGCATATCTTTTTGTTGAATTTTCTTCAATATTTGAGATTTTCACAAGAAAGTAAAAATTTAGAGTGCTTCAAAATACATGTAAGCTACAGTTACAGTTGTCATTACTGAACTTCTGTTGATATTCTTAGAAAAAAGATATTGTTGAGTAGAATAGAAAGAACTCTTGACCTGTGGAAGTCATACATTAAGGATCAAGTTGCTGCTTATTAGAAAGATGTATTTTATGCTGTATAATACTAATTGGCTGAAGGGGTTATGTTTCTACTTTCCTGGTAATTTTCTGAGTTCGATAAAATATTTTTTATTATTTTAGAAGAATTGATATATTAGTTGATGATTTTGTGGATATTAGTGTGAATTTGCTTCCATTTAATGCTTGGAATTCTTTTGAGAGATTAGAAATGATAATAAGGCAAAACACGTTTATTACTTTAGAACATATGCTTATGTATGTGTTGAAAACGGATTGTTCTTCTTAATAGGTTTAAAACCAGGGCAACGCAAAGTTTTGTTCACTTGCTTTAAGAGAAATGACAAACGTGAAGTAAAGGTTGCTCAGCTGGCTGGTTCTGTGGCTGAAATGTCAGCTTATCACCATGGGGAGGTGAGTATGGAGGATGGTAAAGCTATGAGGATTTTTAGCCCACATAAAATATTAGGTAAACGTTTATGGTATTGAAATTGCAAACCTATTGACTGTGAGTCTACTAATCACAAATTTACTTTCAAAGAAAAGGAACCGAACAGTACGTAGCTTAATAAGACTGGATATTTCCTTTCTTTCCAAGTCTTTGTACACAGTTGTATTCCAAATGCATTCTGGCTTATGGAAAGATATTACATAACTAATTGCCTAGTTTACTTCCAGATTCTCAAATCAAAGGAATATAGGAACTATGTACTAGGACAATTTTTGTCTTAAACAAGTAATATAGTATTTTAAGGAAAGAAGCAGAGACACTCTTCTTCAAAAACTTGATACTGTGTCAGAACAAAGGTTATTTCTAGCTCCTGTTTTGTTTATATTTATCTGAAATGTTAGCAAGAGTTTACATATTAGCAGTCTCTCCATCTCTTCTCTTTTTTCTTTAAAAGCGATGAGCAGTGGTTTGTGCAGTAGTAAGTGCAGTCAGTTTGTGCCCCTTTGCTTCCTCCAGAGAAGTGCTTCAGAAAAAATTGAGGAGCTCAGGGGTTTTCCTAAGCATAGAATGTAAGGGCATTTAAATCAAGGAGGCAATGTGTCTGTGGAGGAGGAAGCATCATGGTTTGCCAGCAGTCTTGTAATAAGTTTAGAACATTCCTTTCTCAGGGAGACTGGTTTTTTAAAAATTTAGTTCAGGTTAGTTACACCATTTTTGGGCATTAAAAATAGGGTTTACTGGCTGATTAGGAAAGACTGTCTCTACCTATTCTTATTACTATTACTATGTATTTTCTTGCAGCAAGCGTTAATGATGACTATCGTCAATTTGGCTCAGAACTTTGTTGGAAGTAACAATGTGAATCTGCTACAACCTATTGGTCAGTTTGGCACCAGGCTTCATGGTGGAAAAGATGCTGCCAGCCCTCGATATATTTTCACCATGTTAAGGTAACTACAAATGTAAAGATAAATGCATGTTTTGAAAAGCCTCGTCATGAAACAAATCCTTTCACAACACTTCTTTTTTTTGGTGGAAGAGGAAGGGGGAAGGATTGGAATATTTTGATAGAAGCACAAATTCTGCTTTGGGATCTCTAAGTGTCTTTTTGATTTTTTTAATGTGATTTTTTCATGCATAAAAGTGCAAGGCTGAAGATAGAAGGTGTAGATCACTCAAATTAGGTACCAGTCTTAAACGGTGACTTCTTGCAGAAGTAGCTTTCAGTTCCCTTGTTGAGTGTGAAATCTATTCAGTTTCACAATAGAAGGAGTGTTGGTACCTGGTGAGAAGTCCTGCCACTCAGCCCAGACTTCAAAGTTCAGATTGATTCTTTTCCTTTTGGATGAGTTTCTTCATATCAAACTAAATTGCACATGATTAATAATGAAGATCTTATTTTATAATGCTGATTTTTCATACCTGGTGACTTGAAATTCAGTTTGGTGTCCAAAATGTTAGAATGTGTTCCTTAATGTAAATTACAGTATTTTATAAATTATGTTACTGGTTTTCCTTCCTAATTTCAGTGTGATATTTTGCCTAAAATTCCTTCTACTTTCTTCTTTTTCCTGTAATTGTAAGCCTTATATGTAAGTGTCAGGTTTTATTCCATTTCTTATCTGTGTTCTTTCTGTAGCAACCTAGTTTTGTACATTTCCCTTTTTGCATGAGGTGCTGGAAATTGTATTCACCCAGGACAATGTTCTAGATGAGCAAAAGAGTCACCAGCAAAACCTCTGTAGCATTTTCAGAAACTGCTAGTCCTACACTTAAGCAGGGCAGTTTTGCAACTCTTTGCATACTGTGTTGCTTTCTTGCTGCCTGCCTCTGTGTCACGTTGAGCTGTGTTATGAATGCTTCGAAGAGTGATATTTTGTGGATTTCAAATGTCATCAGTTGCTAATGTATCAGGTACATGTAATCAGGTACATTATTGTGAAATAAACATCATCTGCTATGAACACGCTCTTCCATTTGGAAGAAATTCCTTTTCTCAGGGGTATGTACACTGCATTTTCAGCCTCAGAATGGCAAAGAGAAAGGAAGACAAAAATCTACAAACAGATCATATCTGGGCCCAAGGACTGTTAAAGCAATGCGTACTCTACTTGCTGGACTTGAGTTTAAATGGTTTTCTTCTTTTTCTTTTCCAAAGCCCTTTAGCAAGGCTACTTTTTCCATCAGTGGATGACAACTTGCTTAAATTCCTTTATGATGACAACCAGCGTGTGGAGCCTGAATGGTATATTCCCATCATTCCTATGGTTTTAGTAAATGGAGCTGAAGGAATTGGTACTGGATGGGCGTGCAAACTTCCTAACTACGATACCAGAGAGATTGTCAACAATGTCAGACGAATGCTGGATGGCTTAGATCCCCACCCAATGGTAAAAATAACAGTATATATTGGTATTTTATATGTTTGTACTTAAACAATGAATTCCTGTCATTCTAGAACTTCATGACTGTTGGAATATCTGAGCTCGTTTGTCCCAGTAATTTTGTGTAGAAGCTTTACTTGACTGTTGGGGTGAGGTGGGTCAGTTCACCTTGAAGCAAAACCATTGCAATTTGTAATTTTTCCAATTATTTTAGGGGACTTTTTCTTCAGTCTGCTGACTGTAAGCCTTTTTAGTTGAAAGTTATGGCATGACAGTAGAGTAAAAAGTTGTACCACTCTTTCTTTTTGAAGGTATTACTACTTATCTTCAGCCAAACTTAATATTTTCTCTGTCTTGTCAGAATTTTTCTCTCCTTTATATATCTGTGAGCATAGGAGAAGATATTGCTGCTGTTCAAGATATTGCTGTTGCAAGCAGGCCTCTGAACTGCATCATTCTTCTTTTTCTTTATTTAAAATTTTATAAGAAGTCCCAGAAGTGGTGTATACATGAAAAAATATGAACAGGAAGATACCTGTGAACCCATAATATCTGTAACCAACAGATGAAAAACAGTTAATGTAACCATTCTTTTACAACTCATGAATATTGCTACTTTGCTGTGTTTACCAAGTCAGAGAAGCAGAAACGTCTCCTGTACTTAGATCACAGTTCACTGAGTGTACAGTATCAACTTTCATGACGTAGTGAATTTCCTTTTGCAAATTCTTGGGAACAATGAGTAGATTTTTTTTTTTTTTTAAATTAATGCAATCCATTGCCCTTCCTTTAGGACTCCTAGGCCTTCTGTGTAGTGTCACAGTCAATTGAAGCCTCACTGTGGTTGAAAGAGGCAGTTCTGCCTCCACCTAGCTCCTTTCTGTATGCTGGTATGTGTTTGTGTCCGCATGGTAAACTGGATAAGGGAATCAATTCAGTTAAAAAAAATTCCCTACCCTGGTAGTTACGTTTTAAACTGGATGGCTTCCACTATCTTTGCCAAACAGCACAAAATTGGAAGTTATTAGGGGAGGTAGCACCACTTCTATAAAGCTGTTGTGAGACAGGGGTTTTAATTTGCTTTCTGTCATGCCTTATTTGTGTTTGGAGCTTTCTTTAGAAGAGAGAAAAACAAACAAACAAAGAAATCAAAACCTCACCACCTCACTGGGTTCAGCTGTATCTTCTTAATCATTTTTCTACTCTGTGGACATTAGGATACTTGGTCCTGTCACTTGCATGTGTGCATTCTATTTTTTTCTTTAGTATTTTTCCTATGACTTCAGATTTCCACAGGCATGAGAGGCTGGTGGATGGATTAGTGCAATATAAAGTGATAACTGTATGGAGTATGGGAAACAGATATTTTTCCAACATTTTATTATAAAGATTATTACGACTTTCCTGTTTTTTCCGATTTCAGCTCCCAAACTATAAAAACTTCAAAGGAACCATTCAGGAGCTTGGTCAAAATCAGTACGTAGTCAGTGGTGAAATATTTGTGGTGGACAGGAACACAGTAGAAATTACAGAGCTTCCTGTAAGGACATGGACCCAGGTAAGTAAAAGTGAAATACATTTAAATAAAATCAAAAAGCAGTGACGAGTTCCTCATTAAATTATTGAATCCTACGTGTGCATGAACTTTCAGCACAATTTCTAATGAGTGCACTTACATAGAAGGGTACGTGGCTTCAATCTTTTGTGTGCTTTTGAGGTTTTCTTCTACTTGTGCCATCTACTGTCCGTGCTATAAAGAATACGTGCTTCCTCTGCTGAATTCGCAGTTAACCCACTTCAGAGGAGCCTTTTCTGTCCTTGTAGTTGCCTCTTATGTTTGTGCTAGTCTGGGCCTGCATTTTGCAGGTCATCCTGGTTCTGTAAATTATAGCTGGTATCAGATGTAATGCTCAAAGCTTTGAAAATTTATGTTGTTCAGTTGGTTTGCAATTTTAAGGCATTTTAAACGCTTATGGTTTTTGTGGCTCTATTTCTCGTAGGTGTACAAAGAACAGGTTCTAGAACCGATGTTGAATGGGACTGAAAAGACTCCAGCACTAATTTCTGACTATAAAGAATACCACACTGATACGACTGTGAAGTTTGTTGTGAAGATGACAGAAGAAAAACTTGCACAGGCAGAAGCTGCTGGATTGCACAAAGTCTTTAAGCTTCAAACAAGTCTTACTTGTAATTCTATGGTAACTTTTTCATGTTTGGCTATCAGAATCCCTACCCTTGTTTGTTGTAAACTCAAATGTTTTGTAGTATACTTTGGTCCTCGGTATTGAACAGTGCACTGTTTGTTTGAAATTGTTTGAATAGTAGAAAGTTGTAGTGGTGACAAACATATGATGAGTCCTGATGAGCCTTTCAAATAAGACAGGCCTGGGGTGGTTGCTTTCCTGTAACTGAAAATTTCCTGTGCAGCTAACCAAAAGTGGTTAATGTAAAGTAGATCATACAAATAACTTTCTGCCATGTTATAATGAGATTTGAGTTTTAAACTTGACACAAGTTACATTTTCAAAATGGCACTTTATGCAGGACTGTTACTCTTCTAATAAGAGTTAAATGATCCAATGTTTCCACCATCATAAATCCAATTTTAGTTTATCAGGTATAGCAAACACTATACTTACACTGCTAAAGACATAATAGTGTTGTAAATTACTAACCATACTAAGAATGTGAATAAATATATATATGCCTGTCTATTGTGAGAGGGATTTGAATTAGAAGATAATTTCTGCCAGAAGATTTCCAAACAACCTGTCTTTACAGATACTGAAAAAACAGTTGTTTTTTTTCCTATGGCAGATGCTGCTTTCAGATATTATCACAAAGCACAAATATCATTACTGTTGCTGTTGTTGTATACATCAAAAGCTGTGTGAAAATAGCTGAAACATAAATTAAAGACCATAAAATTTCTCAACCCATTTTGTATATTGTTCTTGAAAAGCAAACCTACCAAATCGAGGTGATGGTATTTCTCCCATGTTTAAACAACCATATGAACTGCTGTGAGAATCTGATGTCAGTTTTATGTTTCACGGATTACAAAATGTTTTGCAGCTTCATCTTGTGTTTTCTTCCTACTGAAATAAATAAGTAAGGGCTGCTTTCCGTATGTGTGTAAGAATTAATCTGCCCTAGTGTGTCTTAAAAAGTTATGTGAGCTAGTCATTGTCCCCCAATTCCCAAATAGCTGTTTTGGATGGCTGAATTGCCCTCTAGAGGGGTTTATTTCTTTCAGTTGACTGTGGAGGGCACTGAGGCTGACTAGTTCACCTATAAATGTCTAAACTGGAGATGTCAGAAGTCAGGCAGGATTGATTTCACCCAATCAAGTAAAAATGATTTCTTGCTTTGTGCTTGAGCTTGAAGGATGGTAGTTTTCACAGCTGAAAAGTAACAGATTTCACAACTGAACTGAAAGGTTATTAAGGATTATTAAGCTTTTCAACTGTTATGCTAAATGGTTGTGAGTCATTAGTTGCAACTGGACGTGTGCTTTAATATTTAGATAAAATTACTCATTCAGTCAATTTAGGCATGCTTCTCTACATAGCTGTCTTTTTGTTTGACTGTGTTACCATAAATCTCATCTTAAAACTGCTTATGGATACAAATAAAATCTCTCCAGCTATGTGCTGTGTAGTTTCACAGTAGTGTTTGAGTTCACAGTCTTCAAAGTACCACTTTTGTGTGGTGCCTTTATACGTGCAATAGAAATCAACTCGTACACAAAGGTTAACAAACAAAGTTGGAGTTATGCAGTCTCTCTCAAGAAGTATATTATGTATTTTATAGGTGCTGTTTGATCACATGGGTTGTTTGAAGAAGTATGAAACTGTGCAAGACATCTTGAAGGAGTTCTTTGATTTGCGATTGCATTATTATAGTTTACGCAAGGAATGGCTTGTGGGAATGTTGGGTGCGGAATCTACCAAGCTTAACAATCAAGCTCGTTTCATTCTGGAGAAGATACAAGGGAAAATTACCATTGGTGAGTAAGTAGAAGTTAGAATAGTTAACAGTGGGGGAAAATCTAGAAATTTAAGTATAGAAGAAAGTATTTGCATTCAAGACATTGATTTTCATGACACTGATTTTCCTTTTCTCCCTCCTCCTCTGCCTCCTGGTTGTGTGTGTCTTGTAGAGAACAGATCAAAAAGAGATTTGATTCAGATGTTGGTCCAGAGAGGTTATGAATCTGATCCAGTAAAAGCCTGGAAAGAAGCACAGGAAAAGGTAATAATCTGAAATCTCTGCATGTATTTGATGCTGTTAGTGTTACAAATTATATTACTTGATTCAGATGTTTGTTTTCTAGTAGTCTAATTTAATTTGTAACACACATAGCACTTTAAAAACATTATTCATTATTCCTTATCGGCTTCCATTTTTAAAAAGAATTAAACTTACACAAAAATACAGTCATATGATGTTGGTATTGTATGTGGGTAATTCTTAGAAGAAAACTAGATAATACAAGTCTGAAAAATGGGAATGCAGAGGATCAGATTTCTTAATGTACTCAAATCCAAACTGGCAACTTGATTTCTGACTGGCTGATCCAGAAAGTGCTGCATCGGGGCTCCTATTGATTGCTAAATGTCATTATTTCTATGTAACTTATTTATCAGTTTTCTGTAATGAAGCCTGAGTATTATAAAGCTATGACTTTTAAACTTACTTTAGTAAATTTGATCTTGACCTGTATTTATTTCTGTTTTTCAAAAACCCATGAAGTTTTTATTGTTCCAAAAGAGATATGTGACAAGTTTAATTTCATGCATTACTATGGGGAAGATGGAACCACTTTGAAAAGCAGCTTCAAATCTCTGTCAGCCACCCCTTTCCTGTAACTTTGCCACTGCTTTAGCTATTTGTTTTCATTTCACATTTGATTTGATTTGGTTTTTTAATACTGGATTTTAACTCTATGCAGTGTGTGGTATTCTACAACAAAACTAATGAGAAATTTTGATTTACTTCCAAACCTCAGTTTGTACATTCAGGGTATTGATACCTGTTTTTACCTAAAGGATTGTGCTCATTTCTAAAGGAACAGATATGCATGAATATCCAAAGGGCAAAGGTCTCAGCCCTGTGAGGTAGCTGGGACAGCACCAATATCTGTAGCCAATAGCATACAAAGCATATGGTTTAGCATCAGGTTCAAATTTGTTTTCTTAAATCAAATGATTAAATAATCCAACTATAGAAGGTTACAGGGACATGGCCTTTTGGAAAGGTCCAGAAAATGTTAAGATTACTCAATCTGTGAGGGCACACCTTACTACTCTGTGACGGTGCTTTGGAGCAGTGTTACAGTTCATGCGTAGAGCTAAGATTATTAATACTTGTAATTGTGAATATTTCACTCCAGGCTGCAGAAGAGGAGGACTCACAGAATGCCAATGATGATGCTTCCTCTGCTTCTGGTGCAACTTCTGGCCCTGACTTTAACTACATCTTAAACATGTCTCTGTGGTCACTCACAAAAGAGAAAGTGGAAGAGTTAATTAAGCACAGAGATTCCAAGGTTGGTACACCACGGAAGACTTGTTTGAAATGATGTAGTCGTTACTGATGTGCCTAATGGGAATGTTCAGTTTTGATGGCATTTACTTCAGTTGTGACTGACATTCTACTTACTTCTTTTGTGTTTTAGGAGAGAGAACTAAATGACCTTAAAAGGAAATCCCCTTCAGATCTTTGGAAAGAAGACTTAGCAGCCTTTGTTGAAGAGCTTGAAGTATGTTTTACTTTACATATATTTCTAAAACGTTAAACTCAAATTAATTTAACTAAAAGCATTAATTAATAGAAATTATTAAAATGAAAACATTTTGAATTAAAAGCAGATACATCTCCAAATATAATGGTAACTGGAAAATCAGTAATGGTTATTTGTGTTCCTAGTTGTGTTCCTCAGTGATTGTCTCTTGCATCTATGCAGTTTAATGTTTTTTCCAAGTCAATGATGATAAAAGAAAAGTAACCGGGAGAAAGTTGGTTTTCAAAGGGCACAAAAACCTGGGAGTAGGAACTGGCAATGTCAATAATTACAGTAGTTACATAATCACATAGTTACATGATCTAATTGTTTGTTAGGCAGTATTATCAAATGCAAAGCTGTACGTTAGGGAATGGAGTGTGCAAACTGTAAATACTATGTGAGCGGCCCTTACTTTGCCTCATCAGTAACTCTGGAAAAGATAAGGCCCTATTGGTGAATAACTTGCTGAGCCTCAGCTTCCAATATTGTCTGAAAGGGCTGATGCAATCTTTTGAAGTGACACAGGATAATACAAGTGAGACATTTGTTTTATTTTTTTGTGTGTTAGTGGTGGAACTGCATTTGGAAATGTTCTGCTCAAATGCCTGTATTTCAGCTATATGTTCATACTGCAAAGAAAGCTGATTAAAGGATTGGAAAACGTGCCTTAAAAATGACTCTAGAAAACTAGATATTTGAGTTAAATGCTGAAATACTGGAAAGTTACATTGTACCCACACATATATGAGAAATAGAATTTCAGTCCAACACTGTCCAAAGGTTCGTAATTCTTTAATCGTGAATACAAGCGTAGTTTTTAACAGTACAGGTTAAGGAAGAGTTTACCAAGATTAATTGGTCGGTTTTCCATTACTGGAAAGTGTGTTTCAGTTCAGATGAGAATTAAGGGAAGCCTTATGCTCCATGTAAAAAGAAGTTGAATCTTAAATAATCACCACATTCTACTTTGTTCTCATTAAAAAATGACGTGTTCCCCCCCATCCTCCCTCCCCTTGTTTGTTAGAAAGTAGAAGCACAGGAAAGAGAGGATGTTTTGGCTGGCATGGTTGGCAAACCAATAAAAGGCAAAGTTGGTAAACCCAAGATGAAGAAACTTCAGTTGGAAGAAACCATGCCGTCACCATTTGGCAGAAGAATAGTTCCACAGATTACGTCTGCCATGAAAGCTGATGCCAGTAGGAAGTTGCTGAAAAAGAAGAAGGTAAACCAAAACAATTACTATCGTTAGATTATTTATTGTTGAACTGCTATATTTTTCTAGTCTGGTAGCATAAAACCAAATCACTAGACACCATTAATGCTGTATTTGTATTGTTTTGGTGACCTAATACATGAAGAAGTTTGTACTGGATTTTCTTTTACATTTGCAAGCCTCTTGTGACTGCTTATTGTTCAGGTGTTTTTATTGAGATAACTTCTTTGCAAGACTGTTCAACAAATGTCAGTATACTAGTCTACTTTCATTTATTATCATCTACAAAACTATTCCAGTTCTATCTTGAAATATAAAGGTGTAATTTATTTTATTTTGCCCATTTTAGGGTGAAAGTGATTCTTTAGCAATAAAAATGGAATTTGACGAAGAATTTGGTGGCGTGCCAGCTGAGGGTGGTGGGGATGACTCACTGAATGCATCAGCTGCGGCAGCTAAAACCCCTAAACCTAAGAGAGAGAAGAAGGAGCCTGGTAAGATCCTTACACAGCCATAGTTACCGTAGTTGTGTACACTAACTGGGCATGAAATACATTTTTAACACATAATAAGAGGGAAATAGAAGACAATAATCACAATTTCATCTGATTTTCTTCTCTAAAAAGGTGTGTAGCAGTATTTGAAACTTCTCTGCCAAAATTTCTTTTTGTAAGCTGCCTTCCTGGGGGTGGTGGATCTTCCGTTTTCTACATTTGAATTTTTGGGATGTCTAAATCTTTGAATTTGTGAATAGAAAAATTGTTTATTTTTTCATAATGAGGCTAATTCAGTGCAAACTAAAACTTCTGGTTTGTGTGCTCTCTCTTATTGAAGGACATGGCACTGACCTTCAGTCCTTCAGTCCGAGTAAGGGTATAGATTGTAAAACTTGATTAAATGTATTTTCCTATTGACATATTCAGTCATTCTGACTTTTAAAAAGTTATGGGTGCTATGGCTTGGCAGACTGACCAATGTCAATGTTCATTTACCTTTTTCCTCTGTTAGCAGGAATTTATTATTGCTGTTTGAGAAATATATAATAATGGGGAGGCAGCAACAAAAAAGAAAGCTAAAGTCAGAAGAGAAGGGTTAAATATAAGGATTTTTTTTAAAAAAAGGAATAAAATATGGTTACGCAAATAATTGTTCCGAGGTAAGATCTGGC
Organism: Oxyruncus cristatus; assembly: GCA_013399855.1. Taxonomy (NCBI): domain Eukaryota; kingdom Metazoa; phylum Chordata; class Aves; order Passeriformes; family Cotingidae; genus Oxyruncus; species Oxyruncus cristatus. Next base: position 2,486,157 of record VXAY01001328.1, read on the forward strand.
TTTGGTTATTCAGAGGGGATTATCCAACCTGAATAGATTAACTGAGTACAGTTATGACTGACTTGTCTATGTGCAGCTCAAATCTACCTTAGCCAGTGATGAGCCCAGAGCAAATTAGACCAGCTTGACCTAAGCTTGCCCTGCAATTGACTGACCACATTGTTACCCCCCACAAGAGGGTATCCTCTGCTTCCTGTGTTTATTGTATTTTTCCAATAACTGTTTCTGATCATGTTCCCTGAATAATGGAAAACTGCATGTTCTTTTCATGGAAAACTGCTGCAATCATTAAAACAAAATGAAAGTTTGACTGCAACTTCAAATTAAAGACTTTATTCAGTCGTGAAACAGATTTGTTTGGCAGCAGCAGGTCAGGTTCTGTGTGAAATAATTTCATCATGTTAAATCTTTCTGCAGGGAGGAAAAGAAAATTTAGATCACTTAAAAGAGAACTTTTTAAGATAAAAATTTATGCTAAATTTGTGCATCATAAATAATTAGAAAAGAAGAAAATATTTTTTTAACCTGACTGTCTTAAATGCTTTCACCTGTGGCAGGCACTAGGGTAAGAAGAACACCATCATCTACAAAATCCGGTGCAAAAAAAGTGAAGAAACGAAACCCGTGGTCAGATGATGAATCCAAGTCTGAAAGTGATTTAGAAGAGAATGATCCTGTGATTATTCCAAGAGACTCTTTGCTTAGGAGAGCTGCAGGTACCCAAGCTTTTATGAATTGTGTGTTGTGACTGAAAGCTTCAACTACAAAATTACATTTTTGTTTGACTGTAGCCTTCCTTTAGGACCTTATTTCCTACAGATAGTTTGCATTACATTTTCTTCACTGTCTGGTTAGCAAAAAAAACTCTTAATGTCAGAACTAAGAACTTAATATGAGAGATTTTGTAACTCGGTCCAGGAATCTTTTCCCTTAGTCTAAACGCTAAAATAGAAATTACTCACAAAACTCTAGTGAATTATACAAGAAACAGGCATAAATACAACATACAAGATAGTATCATTACAAACAAAAAAACCCTACTCTAATGCAATTATTCTGTCAAATAAGGCCCAAAAAGCTAGTAAAAATTTACCAAAAAAATTCTGAAAAGTCCATGAAAAGTAAGACTAAAAGTTTGGAAAATATGTAACTGTTATATAGTTTTAAAAAACTGCACAGATTTTTCTGGAAAACTGTTGATCAATTTTTCATGCACTTGGTTAGGAAGAATATTGTAATGATGGATTCAAGAAAACTTCAATTGTAAGTGAAGGACTCTCATTTCGTAAAAGTACCTATGCATTGGTGTCTCCATAATACCATTAGCTGAAGGTGTCTGAGCAAGCCACAAATGGTATTAGATGTTTGATAACACTTTAAATTATGTCCCTTTATTCTTCCAGGCTCAAACAAGTTGATTATCTGCCAGTCTTTTGTCTTGTGTAGTCTGAGACAGGGATTGTTTACTGACTTTCATTTTGATTTATTTATGTATGTGTATTATGTAACATAAACAACTATCTTGAAATGTGTATATGTGTGATTTTTTTTTTTTTTTAGCTGAGAGGCCCAAGTATACTTTTGACTTCTCAGAAGAAGAAGATGATGCCGATGATGATGATGATGCTAACAATAATAATGATTTGGATGAGCTCAAAGTAAAAGCCTCTCCAGTTATAAATGACAGAGAGGATGAGTTTGTTCCTTCAGACAGTTTAGAAAAAGATGAGTATGACTTCTCGCCAGCCAAATCAAAGCCATCTCCAGAGTAAGTACTGTAACTCAGCAGGATTTCTTTACTAATAAATTTTTCAATGCAGAAGTGGCTGAACGAAACTGAGAAACACCAGCCTGTTGTTACTCTACATGTACCATGTAAAATGAAATGAATGCATTTCTGTGAAGGAATGAAAGTGTATGTTATCTCAGCCTTGCAATTGACCTATGAAAAGGTAAACATGACTTACCAAATTATGGTACACTGTTTGTAATATTATCTGTTAACATACATTTTTTAAGGTTCTGTGTTTTCTGTCTTGTGCCAGCTGGTACCTTTTTGAAAAAAAATGTCATTCTGTTAATTTTGGATGCCTGAAGTTCCCGACCGGATGACAATTTTCGGGGTTTGACTGCTGCAAGCATCTACAAAAATGCTAGAAACACTAAAACAGGAATTTAATCTTATGTGGATATTATGATGTCTACGTACTCCAGTATGTAGTTAATGCAACTCACAGAATTCTCTTTTTCTGTTTGCAAGTAGAAAAACGTCTCAAGCCAAGAAAAATCAAGATTTTGGGAACATCTTCTCTTTTCCGTCTTACTCTCAGAAGACAGATGATGGTGAGCTTTTCTTTGCAGTTCTATTTAATCTTAATAGCAGTTATTAATGGAATATATTAGGGATTGGTATACACAAACTTCACACAGTAGTTATAGAAGAAGGATGTCCACATTGCTAAAGGGGAAAAGGGAAGGAGGTTCTGATCCTTAGAGGAAGAAAGCTTGTATTATAGGTAATAAAGTCACAGTGCATCCATGGCCTAGTTGTAGTATCAGAAACACTTTTTTAAGATTAATTTTTACAGTAATTAACATTGATTTAAAATACGCAGTGAATGAATCTTATTCTAAACATACTCTGTGATTGTAGATACAACAAAATTGGACAGTGATGATGAGGATTCTGCTCCTGTTTTCTCATCATCTTTTGCCCCAAAACAAACAGAGAAAATTCCAAGTAAAACAGTAGCTGCTAAAAAGGGTACGTATAGAATTGGCCTATAAGCCAATCCATTTATGTAAAGTCATCTTCACCACCTTTTCCATTGTCTCTTCAGTCTTCAAAGTGAGAATTGCATTCATTTATTTTGAATTCAGTGAAACTTCAGTGAAATTCAGCTGGATACTGCAGTGTCAAAACTTGATACATTCCACATGTGGAGCTGGTGTTCAGCTTTCAGTTAGTTTAACTAATGGGAGATTTTTAGCCTCGGTGAATATGTGAAATAATTCTTTTCAGCTTCAATCTTTGGATTGAAGAAAGTCTTCTATAATGGATCTAAGTTATTGATTTTGAAAGGAAGGAGAGCAAGTGAACAGGAGGAATCCCAAAGAAATATTTATGTCCAAAGCAGGTGTCATGGTTTAACCCCAACCAGCAACTAAGCACCACACATTTGCTCACTCCCTTCCTGGTGGGATGGGGCAGAGAGAGTAGAAGAGAAAGGGAAAACTCACGGGTTGAGACAAAGACAGTTTAATAGGTAAAGCTAAAACTGCGCATCCAAGCAAAGCGAAACAAGGAATTTATTCACCCCTTCCCATGGGCAGGCAGGTATTGAGCCATTTCCAGGAAAGCAGGGCTCCATCACATGTTACTGTGACTTGGGAAGGCATAAGGCCATCACTCCTAATGTCTGTTCCCCCCTGCCCCTTCCCCAGCTGAGCATGATTCCGTATGGTATGGATTATCCCTTGGGTCAGTTGGGCTCAGCTGTCCCAGCAGTGTCCCCTCCCAAACTCTTGTGCACCCCCAGCCCCCTCGCTGGTATGATGGTATGAGAAGCAGAAAAGGCCTTGACTCTGTGTAAGCCCTGCTCACCAGTAGTGAAAACATCCCTGTGTTGTCAACACTGTTTCCAGCACAAATGCAAAACACAGTCCAATATCACTTACTCTGAAGGAAATGAACTCTGTCACAGCTGAAAACCAGCACAATAGGCAATCACATCAAATTCCACTTGGCACACTTGTTTTACTTACTGAAACAGAGGATGAAAGGCTCTCCTCAAAATTCTGAGGTATAAATTCTTGTCAACTTTTAGAACTGGCACCTTGCACAGTCTTACATTGTGGAATTAAGGACAATTCCAAGAAGAGTGTGTTTATTATTTGGATTTGTTTCTGTGGTTGTGCTTGGGTGTTTGTAGGAATAAGTTGTTTTTTTTTCACTGCCTACCTTCAGTAATATTAGTTTATGAGTTTTTAGCTCTGCTTTCAAGAGGAAGACCTGCGCCTGTTTCTAAATGTGTTAAAGGTTATGGTAGATGCTACCATAATTAATGGTGAAAATAAGGTTTTTGCTTACCTAATCGTTGTTTAAATAAGTTATAAAATATAGTTCTTACCACTTGATAGACCAGAGATTTTTATTGCTTTCAGATCTTCGCCTTTTTTCCTCCGTCTCTCGGATAATTTTCTTGCTGCTCAATCTTCTGTCTTACAAAAGCATTTTTTTCCCCTGTGATACTGTGGCCTTTGTTTTTTAAAACTTCTTTTGACTGACTTGCATCTGAACTTAATGTATTAATTCTTTCCAAAAAAGGAAATTTGCAAGAAAGCAGCCATTTAAAATAGTTAGCTTACTCTCTTAAAAATGAGGAAAAAATATCTTGTGTTATATATTAGGTGCCAGCGAACTGCAGCATCTTTTCATCCTCTCCCCAATTGATTCCTTTCCCTATTTTTAATCTCTCTCAATGCATTGTGTCTAATCTAATTCATAAACTCTTTGAATCAGCAAATGCCTGAGTGCTTCTCAAACACTTTCAGTTGGTAAAGTTCTATAATATGGTAAATAAAGATTGTTTACAGGAATAGCTGATCTCTAATAGAGTAGTCTTTTATATCAACCTTCTGTACTTCAGTAAATGCAAGAGAGAACTCTGCACGCAGTAGCTAGTCATGGATACAATTTAACATTCAGTCTCCTTCTCCCTGTCTGTTTTTTAAAGGCCTCGGTGTGATGAGTTGTCATTAGCCTAACTTGAAACCCTAAAATACGGATGTGATCTGTTTCTGAGTTTGTCGTTAAGCTTTACACTCACAAAATACTTATAAACAGGCTCTCTTTCAGGCAAAACTTAAATTTTTGCTTTCAGAGTAGCCTTAGGGACAGTCTCCCTCTCAGTGCATGACAGTAACAGAGGTCACTTTCACCAGTTTTCATCTCTTCTGCCCAGATTAGATATGACCAGAGTTTCATGATCACGGTCAACAGTGCAGTGATAACTAGCAGGCTGAGTTCATTGGTCATCTGGAATTCTTGTAGTAGTCTCTTTGAGTCTAAGTCCATCTTCATGGACTTGGCAACAGCCTCCTCAAAATCCATTTTCTGGTAATGTAATATTTCATCCACTCACTCTCACACTGGGGAAGTCTATTGTGTGGCTGAAACAATTATTCCAGAGTTATTTGATTTTTCTGTGACTTCAGAGCTTGGATTCCTAAGGATGGAAAGCTGAAACATTTGTTGTGCCTTGCTATCTGTACAGCCACATTCCCTTCTCAATGAGAAGAAATAAAAGAATAGGTATGAATTCAGCTTTTTTCAGACTTTGATCAATTTGGGATGAAATCTCCTGACTTTTGGTGTTCACTACAGAGGATCAATAGACTTCTGAGCTTGCTTTCCAGACTATGTAGGGGCCTGTGGTTCTAGTGCTTTATAGTAAGCCTAAGGGAAATCTGACAACCAGCCTTACTCTTGATTACAAGCAGCTGTTCACCTTGAACAGCCCAGCTGTTGAGATTCTAGCAGCGGGACGTACTCTTTGCATCAGCTGTAGTGATGATACACCAGACATACCTGGACTTCTTGCCAAAAACTTGGGCTTCTTGAGAGCCTGTGTACATTGACAGTACTGCAGACTTCGCTTTCATGTCATGGTACTTGGGGAGAGCTTGGCTGAGCTGATTACAGTCTAGTTGCTGTCAGATACCCTTCACACTTGTGCAGCATTAAGTATATAAGTTAAGACAGCAGATGAGAACCCCCTGTATTTAGCACAGAGGGAAATAAGTGTTCTGGAAGCCTTGGAAACTATTCCTTTAGCCACCAGATAACAATTAAGAGGTTTGCTGTCCCTCAGACTTGGTGTCCTGCAGGTAGACTTCACAGGAGTTAACTAGTGATAAGAGGCTCTCTTTCAAGGGAAGAACAAACCTAGTGTTTATGGCAGTGTGGCATGTGTCTTTCATTCCCCAGTTATTCCCTTCTTCCCAATTCCTTGTTTGCCAGTGAGAAGTCTGCTCCTTTTCTAGCATTGGTTAACAAACTTGAGGACTCAGAGGCAGCTGAAGGTGGTTACATCTCATGGTATATGTGCTGGGGCATACTTGTCTATAGAGTACTTGGCTTTCATCTGGTATGCAAATTTTGCATGAACAGCACGAGGAACTGTGTGAGGCACCATATTTACTTGGCCAAAACACACATAATCCTGTAGGAAAATGTTTCAACCTCAGCTCCTGATGCTGAGTGTCACCTAGATCTAAAATGTATCCCTTCTACTAAGATCCTCTTGGTCACAATTTCTGCTCATCATCTTCCTGCTGATGAAAGTCCTGAATCTTTCTCTTCCCTGCCCCTTAGTCTACATTTCTTACGCTTTTTCCTGTATGAAGCATTTGCCTAATGGGACCTAAAATCACATATCTTCAGATAGGACTTCCCCCTCCTTTACTGATCACTAGCTACTTACTTTTGGTGATGCTTCTAGAAAGTATTTCTCCTGCTTTCAGTTGCTGTGTACTTTTTTCAGGCTTACTGGTAGGTCTTTGTGACTTACTTAGTTTTGCTTTATGCTAATACAGGTGTTATTTCCCAGCTGAGATACCCAGAGAGACCCGTTTCAAGTTGCTTTCAGCTGTGGTTCCTGAGCATTGTTGCTTCCTTCCCCCAGTCTTCTCTGAAATACTGCCATAACCAACACCATTTTATTCCCCATCCATGATGCCAAAGGCAACCTTATTTTTTTGTGTTAGCAGGACCTGATACTTGGACTGCCCAGCAGGGATTATCATAAAAAGCTGAAAAGACATTTTGCAGTGACTCTCCAGTGGGCAGTTCAATGCATCATAGCCAAAAAGCTTGTGGAGATACTCTCTTGTTCTCCAAACACATTCCTCTAGTGATACTATAAATGCAAGCTTGAGTCTCACAAATGTCCACATTGCTAATATCTAGAGTTTTTACATGTGTCTATTTGAGGTATTTGTGGCTGATACGAGTGTATGTCAGTAGAGTATCTGAGGTTTCTGCGAAAGACTTACTCATCTGTAAGCCTACAGAGCACATTATCTGATGATCTTAAGGGTCTTTTCTGACCTAAATGATTGCATGATTCTATCCCTTAACACCCACTGTGTGAACATTCCTGTGGTCATCTTTTAAAGACAGCAAGACTAGATGTGTATCACTAATTGAAATTCTGTAAGAAATACAAGGATATGTCCCCTTCCTATTCTTTCTGCTTTTTCTGAAGTTTCTTTTCACTGAGGTTGACAGAAAACTATGTTACAGAGCCAGATGCACTGTCTCCCAAACTCCTGCAGTAATCCTTGAGAAAGCTGTCCTTCAGCGATACCACCCTTAAGGTGAAAGTGTCACAAGCACTTGTATCTATAAACACTGTATTGTATCCAGATATGTTCAAAGTATCCAACCTGGAGAACTGTTGCTGCTTTAGCTACTAGTGACCTGTTTGTTTCCTGCTCAAAAAGATGAAACAGTACTCAATGAACAACGCTGGAATTTACTGAATGCACCAATACATCTCAAAGCATGACACGGGAAATTTCCCGTTTATTCCACACAGTTTTAGCATAAAAGCTGAAGTATGTTTTCCCTGAGTGCAGAAACTGCTCACCTTGTTTTAATGTCTGCCATTTATGCTGTATTTGGAGTATCTAATACAATTTAATGCTTCTAACCAATATGTGAATTTAATGTATTTAGTATTTCTGATTTCTAACAGCAAAACTAGATGCGCCCCCTAAACCTAAAAGAGCTCCCAAGGCCAAGAAGGTGGAGACTGTAAACTCTGATTCAGATTCAGAATTCGGCATTCCAAAGAAGTCTGCAGCACCCAAAGGTAAGAGTCACATCTGTGCTGCCTGTAGCACGAGGTTCACAATTATTATTAGAACCACACTGAGTTATTAGAAAATTAATGGCAAGTAGATTACTCAGCCACGAGCCTTTTCTGTGACAAATACAGTGACTTCTGTGGCTTCTTGGGAAACACTGTGTGAATTTTTTTATCTGAACTTCACTGTTGGAAAAGCACTTAATAAGTCCACACCCTCCATTCCTCTTCAGTTTCTACTGGATACTAGTTATTTTCTTTGATCTCTTTTTTTTTTTCCGAGGCAGCAAAATTCTGGTAAGTAACAATTTCTGGCTTTTTTAACCAATTCTTTGGTATCCCATTTCTGAGAGTCCTCACAACACAGCACACCGAGTGGTGTAATCAGAGGAGTCTGTAAAGGATGTACCGGTGTTGCTGGTTGAGGTTAGAGGAAATTTACTAAATCCTGAACATGAGTTAATGCTGTGTAATGAGTACAGAAGGTGACCAAGGGCTTGTAGTACTTCAGAAGTCTAGAAGTTTTCTGATGTCATGAAGTCTGTCCCTGTCTTCAACCGACAGCTTGAATTGTCAGGGTAACTGTGGAAGAAGTATAGAAGATTTAAAACAGAAGATAAAAGATACTGTATTTTACTGCTGTTGTGAAGAATCTTCAGTTGGATTTGAACTTTAACATGTAGACATACTAAAATAATTTCACTAGGGTTTTTTTTCAGCTTGAGGAAGTCTGAGGTTTATTAGGAAAAAAAAAAAGAGAAAACAAAGTTAACTTGTAATCTCTCACCTAGGAAAAGGTAGAGGGGCAAAGAAAAGGAAAGCATCTGGTTCAGAAAATGAAGGTGAATACAACCCTGGGAAGAAAACACCCAAGTCCACACCAAGCAAGGTAAGGTTCCTCTGTGCTCTCTTCTCCTTGTAAAAAGAACCTAATGGATTACTTTACATAAAAGGAGCATGTTCTTATTATAAATTGCTAGTATGTTAATGGAGGTGTAGGTGTGGTTAGAAATGGGGTGTTAGAGAGGTTTCCTTCAGTTCTGAAAATTAAAAGGGAAAATGTACACAGCATCACAACTGATTTGTCTTTTTTTTTTCTAAAGAAATCCAAAAAGGCTGCTTTTGACCAGGATTCTGATGTGGAAATCTTTCAGTCAGGCTTTGCCTCCGAAACTGCCCCAAAGCCACGGACAGGCCGGGCTAGGAAAGAAGTTAAATATTTTGCAGAGTCTGATGAAGATGATGATTTTGATATGTTTAATTAAGTGCCCAAAGAGCACACAAATGTTTTCCAACAAATATCTTGTGTTGTCCTTTTGTCCCCTCTGTCGCAAACTTTTGTACATTTGACTTATTTTATGTGATAATGTAATTGATGGTTTTTATTATTGTGTGTAGGCATTTTAACATTTTGTTCTTACACCTACAGTTTTATGCTCTTTTTTACTCATTGAAATGTCATGTATTTGTCTGACTGGCTTGTAGAGATGTTCTAGACAGCTGTGCTAAAGCACATTTTAATTGTCATGGTTGCAAACAGCAAACCTGCTTTTTGAAATGAAGTTTAAACATTAAAAAATGGAAAACTATTGCGTGTGTGTGTGTGTGTGGACTTAGAGGGACTACTTCTACACAGTTTTTAAAATAAATATATTTTATTCTTTGCCAGAAGACTCCATGGAAAAAGGTAAACAGTATATGAACATAGAAAGCATTGTTAAACAATCTCAATGTACAAACAGAGCCAGTGAAAGTACATCACAGACTTGCTAGAATATATAAAAAAAAAAAAAAAATTCCACTAGTGCTTTAAATGAAACCTAAGAAACTGACACTTTAAATCTGTTAACCATTCTACCACAGTTTTCACTCTGCTTCATGGTGATTTAACAAGGCCAAGAAGGCAGATTCTCTCCTTGTGTTTCTGGAAGTCTTAGCTGTACTTCCCTAGCACCCGGAAGGCTGGATAACCCAGCTGATTCCTGGCAGTTGATTCTTAAGGAAATACCCTAGACTCAGCAATTCAAAAGCTGTAAATGAGTCTGCTGGTTATCATCCCATGAAGTTTCCCTAATGGCTTGTGAACAAGTAAACAAAAACATGGTAACACTGAAAAGTGTTTCTGCCTTGGAGGCTAGCACTGCTGTAGAAATGGAGCTGTTGTTAATTGTGCAGCTAGATCACCAGCCAGCTAAGAAACCACTTCTTTAAAATTTAAAGTGACATTAACAGTGGAACAAATGACATCTGAGTAACTGATCTGGCAGTTAATGCTGATACCGGTATCTCTTCTGCTGGGGCAGTGAAGTTTTGTATACTTTTTACAAGGAAGGAGATGGCAAACTGAGGGCATCAAAGACAAGTTTTCATGTTTAAATTCAATCAGACGGTCCTTTAAGCTTCCTTCTCTGGATGGGTACAGTAGTCCATTTCGTATGTTGGTGTCTTGATCATCTTAGGTATGAGAGACAAAAAGAAAGCACCAAACATCCAGTATGGAGAGTACAGCCATACATTTGTATGTACAAAGTCATCGGAAATGCAACCAGAATTTTAAGTCTGAGATCTGTCTTGTCACCATGCAATACTGAATGTTCAGAGGAGAAAACAAGCTTAACTATTTTTTTGCATGAAATGGCTGATTTAGAGTTTCAAAAGTTTGCATTTTCTATTTTAAGAGTTTAAACAGCAAGGAGTATATATATCGATACATATGAAAATTTCTTGGTCCTTGTTGAGTTTATCTATATCTATATACACATATATAGATATATATTAAGTCCAGAAACTAAGCAGCAGTAAAAATGTTTTTCTTGCTTTTCATCCCTGTACATAAGGTATTAGGAATGTCTGAAGTAGCTGGAAAATGTCTTATTCCACCATAGGGGATTGACTGACACTGCTGTTATCCACTGAACTAGGCGAGATACTGGGACTGTGTTCTGCAGTATTTCCATTTGAGGTTGGTGTCAGTGGTTCATGTCCTTCAGAGTTTTCCAACATTTCCTGAATAAGAGGTGGCATGGATCCAGGAATTTCCATTTTCAATGTAATGACACGTTCTGCACCTTTAAAAAGAAAACACTTTCCATGAGTATGATTCATACAATTTCATTTTTGTTAGCATTACATTAGTAATTTCAGGGTATATAATTTTAATGGCTTTCATGTCTCCTTCTATAGTTCTTGCATACAGAAGTATGTAAGTGAATTGCTTCATTCAGTACAAGAAAAAGGAGCTACATGAGTGCACCTTAACAAATTAATTCAAAATTATGACACAGCAACTGATGCTTCAATACAGGTAAATTGGATGAGTTGCTTACTTTCATAGAAGGAACCAAAATGGCATTAAATTATACTGAAAAATTAAATTACACTGTGATCATATAGATGTCTTTATAAAGCAGAATAACATTTAGTTTTTGATCTATACTGGGTCTGCAAAGACTGCAGAATGACAAGAATTCTGGCTGGCGTTAAATAGGTGAGGTGATTCCGGCAAGAGAACTGCTGTGATCGCAGAATCTGCCGGGATGGGAAGGACCTCGGAGATCGTCAACTCCAACCCTTGATCCGACACCGCTGTGGTTACTAGACCATGGCACTAAGTGCCACATCCAGTCTCATTTTAAAAACCTCCAGGGACGGAGAATCCACCACTTCCCTGGGCAGCCCATTCCAATGCCTGATTACCCTCTCTGTAAAGAATGCAAGTCAGAACATTTCTTTCCCATAGAGAAAACTGTGAAATAAGATACAGAATTTAACAAACTATTACTTTATAAAAGAACAAATTCAGGCAAAAGGATACTTTTTTGGGAGGGAAGCTGATTTTCTGTATTTTTCAAGCATCTTGCCTTGTGCTAATTAGCCACCAAATTACGCAGAAACACCAGTACTGCTTACACCTGCCTTAGCTGAAGCTGTTTGGTGTTTGGCCTTGTCACGTGTAACAACAGCCACTTGCATGCAGAGGTGAGTGAGAGAGAGCTTTGCAGGTGAGTGCACATAGGATTATACAAAATTACTCCATCAATCCTGACTACTCAGCCTGTGAGCCAACAACTACTAGTTCGGGGAGAAAGAAAACCAACACAAAGTCTCATAATAGTGCCTGATGCTCCTAAGATGTGTTCTTGAAAAGGACAGGCACACGGGAGCCTGTGTGAACAGGCAGACGCCGCTCTGTTCTCTCACAGCACCGAGGGCATTTTAAAAACAGCTGAGAGGGGAACGCTGTAGGGATTAAGAAGTTACTGCAACCATCGGAATCCTTAAATGCTGGATGGACAAAACTTCTCAGGAACAATAAATGCTGTTCTGGGAAAAACCTAATCTGTAAGGCAGGAGGGTTTAGCTTGTGGCGATTGCTCGACACCACTAGGCAAAAGCAATGTTAATCACCATTCAGCTCCTGCACGAAGAGGAGAGGAGCATTTTGAAATTACACTTCAAATAAAGTGAGGATGGATAGCAAAGATTTGATTCCACACTGAGGCATGAATGTGCTTTATGTATTTTGCTACTGATGAGAAAAAGGATTTTCTTTTTAGGACATTAAGCAATTTATAGCCATAAGCCACAGCATTCGTGTTGCATAGGACTCCTGATCATCTTCAAATTGAATCCAATGAAGGAGGAACCTGAGCTTTTCAAACAAGAAGGCAAGAAGAACCAAAAAAAAATTAAAGAGAAAGTAGAAAGCTGAGAGCTTCTCTGGAAACCAACCATAGTCAGAGCAGTGCTGATGAACTGATTTTGGCTGTGTTAAACATCTGCTTTCTGCTGTTATGCCAGGTGCAGTAAAGTGTTTGTGTGGTTATTCCAGTGCAGAGCCAGAGAAATTTTTCAGGTTTGTAGACTTCCAATTTAATTTGGGGATAAGAGAACTCAGAAGACGAGAAGAACTCAGAACTGCCTTGCTTCAGTCCCACAAACACTTCATCCTTAAGTTACAATACCTCAGATGCCACAGAAGAAGGTAGTTGTGTCAGGAACTCCAGGATAAGGAGACGTTCTCAGTCTTTTAGATTCACGCTTTCTTTGGTAATTGCTTTCAGGGACCATGTACCATCCAAAGTCATTATCGTCTAATGTACATCTTTTAAAATGAAACTCAAGACATACCCACCCCTCTGGGACATCACCATCCTTTGGTATGATTTAGTTCTACTATGAAACATTAATGATATAATTAAAGTTAAATACTTATGTCAGAATGAAAAGAAGTCTTTCTTGTGAATGGAATGTAAGGACACAAGAGCAGTGTTCTTGAGGCTCCGGTGAAGAAGCAGGAAAGTGGAAATGGATTTCCCACAAGCAAGAACAGCAGAACAAAAGGGCTCCCCTAAATATTTTTACAGCTCAATACTGCTCTGAGTTTATTTTATAGATTCAGTTGGATGGAGCTTGTTTTACTTAAGGGTAAACTGCAAGGTTTAGATAACCTGGTAAGTGGTTACTTTTCAGGATACTTTTGCTTCCAGCTGCGGTATTTACCTTACCAGTTACTTCTTTTGGTTCTAATCAATCCAATTAAATTGCTCACTTCTTTTTATAAACATACCTATAACTTAATCTTTTAACTTGGACGTGTGTTGTTTGAAGTGGAGCAGTTTATGTTTGAATGTAAAAGAAGTCTATATAGTTGAATGAATTAACTGCTGGGTTTTTTTTTCCCTTGAAGTCTTCCCCCAAACCATGTCAAATGAAATCAGTAATCTTTTCAAAAGCGTAAGTCCAACCCTATAGCTACGCAGGTACCTGTACATACAAGCTTGTGTGCTTGCTTATCTAGCAGGGGTAGCAAATCTGTTGGGGAACTGCATCAGCCACCGTAACAATGAGGATTGTTACGCTTTACCCTCTGTATTCAGACAGTGCATAAAGCCCACCTGTGCTTTAGAGAATGTATGTGACAGCACTTAGACCGTGTGTGTTTCACAGGATCAATCAATCCCATACAGGACTACACAAAATGTTAAAACAGATCCACATTTAGGCATGGTTAGTTCAGAGTAGGGGGTTGAATCTCCAAAGTCCTGGATCAAATCAGTTCTAAATCTTCAATATCTCAAACTACAGTTTAGGGGAATTTTGGTTGCACGAGTGTTTTCTGCAGTCTGTAGCCAGACTTTTTTTTTTTGGAGAGCCATTAATGCTACGAAGTGCATGTTGATCCAAATCCCCCATAAACATTAATAAAGGTTTCATTCAAGGTTTTATCTTAAAATGACTAACAAAGAGTTCATGCTAATGATTTGCTAACCTACTTACACCTACGACATCATTTTTCACTGTCAGTTGAGGAACACAGCACCACGTATGTTTAAAGGAGGACCAGTTTAAAGGCAGGAGTCACATAAAAGAGACAGGAAGAGAAATGTCACAAGGACCTTTCTCAATTCTATTTAAACAAATATCAACCCAGGTCTCTAGGACAGTTTCCTTTGAAATGCAACACGGCCACTACTGCTGAGTTATTAGGAGACACTGTACCTTTTGCACTGATGCTACGAAGATCCGTGATTTTCATTAAGATCTTTGGGAACATATGAGGCTTGTTGGGTCGTCTCTTTCGGATATAAATTTTCAGTGCTTCAAGCAAGGGTTCCTGAAGCTTATCCACTTTCATTGGTTCTTCAAGGTCCTGGCGATCTGTAGAAAAGTGTCATAGCGCTCATTTGATTTGAAGTATTTATTTTTTTAAACAAACTGCAAATCACAGAAGCTCCTCCATGTTCTTGAATAGAACTCCACATAACAACATATACTCTGTAGTGACCATTCCATTGGAAAAGGATAAACCATGGCTTTCTGAAACAAGAATTACCAGTTTGCTCTACCTCTCTCTCTTGTCCCTATCTCTCCAAGGGGAAAAAACCCTGCTGCAAACAATATTTTGGAATTAATTCTATATGTGTCTGATAAACTGACAGGCTACCCAGGTATATATAGAGATTACAGCTCATTTTTGTTATCACTGCTACAGTAAAGTGAGTTACCATCAGGTATCAGCAGATGGCAGTGCTGGCTTGAGTGACAGCAAATGTCCCCCCTAAACCAGGATGCACCAGTCACATATCACTGACATCTCGAAGCCCATCAATGCTTTTGATGGGTTACAGTTAGAGACAAATAAAATCGAAATGATTTTGTACTAAAGGACCACTGCCAACAAAGTGCTGTTTTGTAAACGTTCACCAGTAGCACCCAGTTTGTATTTCAACAAAATGGCGCAACTAAACAAGCTGTGCTTCAATTGCTAGTCCAGATTTTGCAAAAGGAGGAGAGAGACCAGGTGACTAAACACAGAAATTTACAGAGGATTTTGGAAATTAATCTGAGACTTTGCTTTTTTATCTTAAACCCACGATTTTTTTGAGTTGTAATCAGCCCCAATTTGGAAGTATATTTTTTTTCTAAGGAAAGTTATCACCAATGACATCCATGTAACTAATGCAAAGGCATACAATTATATTTATGAGTAAAAGCTGTGTTACTGGGCATCTTGCTCTAAGAAAGCTCATTCATACAGGTACCCACAGACAACTTAGCAAAAAATGCAGAAAGACCAGGTGATCTCCAGAAGTCCCTTCCAACCCCAACCATTCTGTGAGATATCTCAATGTCCATTGTCAGGCAAATAATAGGACTGGTTGCTTGACAGAATGATTCAATTAATTTTTTTAAGTACCAATAATAAAACCAGTAACTATCACCAGCAGAAAACAAGCCTTTAGCATGAAGTAGCTTATATGATATGTTACAAAAATATATACAAGTTCAAGTAAAGGAAAGCAAAACATGTAAAACAAGTATGAAGATCTTATCACGTCTGTCCTTTTCAAATGCCTCTGAGTTTATGCTGTACGATACCTCCACAGATTAAGCAGATGGCACTAAGGAGACCCGTTTCTGTATCATCCATTTCTAAAGGCAGGAGCTGATTGGCAAAGGTGAACACGAGATCAGTCAGCGGGCCAAATCCGGCGTTGTGCATCTGAGTTCGGTTTAGGGTAAGGCCATCTGAAAAGGTCATGGTGTCTTGTTCTGGTGTGTATCTTGTGCAAATTCTAAGGATCTGGTAGAAGGATAAAACAGAAAAAATGAAATCTGAAGAATTTAATCCACTAGAGGTTTGTTGCATTTTCTTGATGTGGCAAATGACTCCACGGAACTGCAGTACTTGGTCACATCAAAACAATCTGAAATCAAACTCCAGTTTGTTCAGTTCTGGTAGCACAAAACTTGTCTAACAACACAAATATACTCTATAGACTATGGGTATTTTTTAGTAACAGGAATTTAAGAAAAGAAATTTCCCTCTAGTTATGAAATAATCAAAACTTCATTGCAATTCTCACCACTTAGGTCACCAACATTACCATAACAGGCACTTAAACAGCTCTTTAATTAGTCTGCCACCTGCACCTAACTGTCATCTTACCTCTTTGAACACAGGCATATCTCATCAATTTTGGGGACCAGTTTTTCATGACAGTGCTTCTCCGGGTTGTGTCTTTGGCAAGGACAATGTTGCTCTGTGGTGAGTGAGTGTGGACAGCTGTGAGCTGCCAAAAGAAGCAGAATGTAACCTGTGCTTTGGGTGCCTTTCCTTCTTGTGCGAGAGCAGATAAACACCACTGTGGGAACACCACCCCTGTCCGAGCACTTCCTGGAGAGCTGTGCAAAACCTTCCATCTCCCCAGCAGCTGCAGGAACAGTCTCTTTGGAGTGCTGCTTGCCTTGTCAGCCTGGGAACTCGCCCCTGAGCGGATTATCAAATTTTGAACCTCCAAGTGGCAGCGCACAGGGCTACAGGCAGCCCAGCCAGAAGAGTTGGCCCAGCTTTTCTTCTTTTATAGTGGTCGTTACTTCCATGTGCTGTAGCACTAAACCTCCTTACCAGTCTACTGGCCTCCAGCCCTCCTGCAGGCTCTGGTACTTCCCCCTCTGGAGCCCCAGGCAGCGGCACACCCTGCCTGCCTGCCTGCCTGGTGCAAAGCCTATCTTCCCACTGCTGACAGTGCCGTTCATTCCTGCGCAAGCCCAGGCAGTGTTGGTTTTGGCAAGTTTGCTTGTATGCCAACAGCCACCCAGTGCTGACCCCAGATGAAAGAGCGTTCGAGGGGAGGATGGGGATTCACACCTCTAACTGGACACGGGAGGAATGCAAAACACATGAATAAAACACCGAGGATGCTCTGCATTTTGTTAGAAAATGCCTCTGGGGTAACCGCAGCACCAAGAGTGCTGTCACAGCAGAGGTGGCAGCGTGGCCAGAGAGAGTGAGTGCCTGCATGAACTGCTTTTGCCTCTTGGAGCAAACCCAGGATGTGTCCTGCGATAGACTCTTTACGGCATGGGATCATTTGTACAGCTGCAATTAATAAACACTGCCTTAAGGATCAAATAAAAGAGATGTCCATCATGTTGACATATTTCTGTTATCTATATCAATGCTTAATGTTTAAAACAATCAGAGGTGGGAGAAGGCTTATCCCTAAACTAAACTAAACTAAACTAAAACCTTTCTGAAATCTAGCTGATTAGCTGAGCTAAGACTACAGCTGTGTTTTTTCAGGGCTTGACTGCATTTATTTCCCATAAAGCCATCCTACTTGGTTTTAAAGATTCAACAAAAAAGATTTACATGAACATAAGTGAGCACTGGGAGAACTTAATTATTCCTATAGCTGCCGAGGCTCTGAGTCAGAGGCCCCAGCACTTGGCAGCTGACCAGTCTGGGCTTGGTTCTCCCACTCTCATCTTTGCCTGGCAACACCGCTCCAAATAAGCAGGGAGGAGAATGAGGAGAACACGGTCTGTAAGAGACATACAGGGAAACGTGTATTTCTCTTCTTCAGTTCCTTGGTAAGGCTGTACTTCTGCAGAAGGATCTTCACCTATTTTCTATCTCAGCAATAATTTGTCCACGTTGTGGGTATACACTGAATCACTGAAACTCTATGTAGATCCACATCATCCCCTTACCCCTGAATTAGAGTAAATTCTTGATGTTAAATCAATGACCAAGAGAGGCACAAATACAAACACAGAGCACTTGAATTCTTCAGTGACTACAAGTTCCCCACTAATATAAGTAATCTTAAAAGGCTGCTGGTTGCTCCAAAGGTTTTATATAATAGCCAATGTGTATTTCGGTATCATTAGCAAAAATTAACATTATAAAGCAAGGCACCCTGTCAATAAGAGGCAGCATGTTTACCACATTTGGCACTGCCAGTAACCTCTGGCTGTGCTCTCCCTTGAAGTTCACTGTGGGTTGCCCTTTTAAATCATTAAAAGATTGTATAGCAAGAAGAAACATTGAGAATATATTGTTTTCAAGAAAAGAGAGGTTTGAAAACTGCATATTTATTTGAAACGCAAGATTACTTGGTTTCCTTCTCTAACAGCACAAAAGAGAAACTGGAGTGTATCTCTTCCTATCTGAGGCCTGCACATACAGTAGTTGCCTTCCAGTGAGGGTGTGTGGCTGGCAATGATCAAGTATCCAACTTCTGGAGGAACAAGGAACTTCTTACCTGGTACTGATTTTCCCTCAGCTTGGCCAGGGGGGAAAGGCAGCCCCTTTTATTCCAATGCTATTTTAATTGATGAGCCTTAGCAACAAGAGCTCCTCCCCTCCACACCCTCAGGACTTCCAGCCCAACAAATCAGTAGAGCAGGACTTGGAGCTAAACTGGGCAATGCCGTGGTGTTTTCCCAAGGCTGCCTGCAGCTCTCCCAGCAGCTGCCCAAAGCAGGGCTGGCAAATACAGATCCTCCACTTCCTCCCTCAGATGGCAAGTCTGGACACCAGCTGCCAGCACCACACTGCCCACAGACTCACAGCCCAGCGGGACTGGAGTGCCCTGGAGTGGTGATCCCAGACAACCCAGAGGCCCAGTGTGTGCCTCCCACCATCCAACAGGCTGCTGGCTCCCTTGCAGCAAAGCTCTCTGTGCTTATCTCCCAGTGCCATAAGCCCCACTTCTTTTGGGGGTGTACGCTAGGGGTGCTCAGCAAAGAGCTACCAGATCACTGCCTCCCCAGGGATAACGCAGAGGAAGACTTCCAGGCTGGATCCTCATCAGGGATGAATTTGGGGTTAGGTTATTCAGCCTTGAGCCAGCCTCTGTGGGCATACACAGAAAGGGACCTCGAGGCCTTGCAAAATTTATCATTAAAACATAAAGATCCCACGGGATTTAGCTACTTCCAGGCTCAGGCAGCAAGTAGGACAGATTTTTGCAAAAGGGAGACTTCAGGTCTTCATACCCCAAATGCTTTGTACCCTGAGTGGCACTGCTGGGCACTGTCACAGCTGAAGATCAACTATGTGTTTTCAGCAACACGCTCAGCTTGACTACAGCAATTGGGTCTCAGGTTTCCCCTGCATTCCTTTGACATTATCCCACAACACACTGTTATTAAACTCTAAGACAGATCATTTGGAATAGTGTTTTTCTTTTTTTTTTTTTTTCCTTTTTTTTTATTTTTGTGTCCTTCATCAAAATCTGCAAAAGGCCGTGGATATTGCTGATTCGCTGCTAAACTGTTCTTGGGCAAACTTCCAGTGTCAAAGTGAAGCTGATTTCAAACTCATATTCACTGAAGAACATATGGGAAACATCAGCACTTCAAAATAAGAAATCATGGTATCTTTCTCCATTTTAAACTGAACTCCTAATGTCCTCAATGTTGTTTAGATTTTGTAACAGAGCCAAGTATTTTGGTTGTCACTCTGCTCTCAAATGCCACTTGCAGCCATAAATGTGGTTCTTCCTTGCGATTAAAGGACCCTTTGTTTTAAGGAATATTTAGATATTAAAGCACTAGGGGTTCCTGTGAGCCAGCTATAAAGTGCAAAACAAAAACCCTACCAGAGGCACAAAACCAAAGAAAGTCACCCAGAAAGTTGCATTTACAAAACTGTTGCTACCACAGAATTGTTACTCATTTTAAACAGATCAAGTAAGGCAAGCAAGCTGGGCCTTTTTTTTTTTTTTTTCCTCCAAGAAATCCTGTTGTTAGACATTAGCTGCCTTAGCTGGCTGGGACAGTTTCCTGAGAGGAGAAACCCAGGCAGGTGACGCTGAAACAATGATGCCCCATGGTGCTGCCAAACCCCACGAGCACAGGTTGTTCTGCACACACAAATGCCTTCCTAACATTAACGCACGGAGTTTTACAACAGAAAGCAAGAATTACATCATTAAGGATTAGCATTCAATGACTGCTCCAGTTTTTATCCATTGGATTTAAGACAGGCTGGACTCTGGACCCCTTCCACATTCATTGTGCCAGAGCTCAGTGAGGCTGGGGATGCTCGACTGCGACTCGGCCAGTGTACCAGCAGACAGAAGCACTTGCTTTTATGAGGGTTACTGACTGAATTTTAGTAATATTTTTCCCTGAAACTTTTGGAATCAGAGCAGATATAAATTCCACAATCCTCAACTGGCGCCTCCAGCTGCCTTGCAAAGCTTGATGTTATTTCTCTTCCAGAGTTTTTGTTTGTTTGCATAAAAAAAGCAATTCTTTGGCACGGACCCAGCAGAGTTTACTGTGAGCTACTGGCACCATTTCCCTTGTCAGCCTGTTTAAGAGGGGCTTAAACATCCACAGGCACAGGAACCAACGGAGCAGAGCCCTCAGCACAGTCTATAAATGCTTAAGACTCCCCATAGCTGGTGCTGAAGGGCAGGTGGACAGTGAAGCCAAGGTCCTGCTGGCAGGGAAACCACCCTATCTGGGAGCCCCACGCTGATCCTCCTGTGTGCCGCAGCTCTGGGAACACGCCCAGGGAATTGCACAGCATCGGGATCATGAGTGCACACTGGTGAGGCTCTCAGCAGTGCTCACACAGCAGCCCACAGGCCAACACTGGCAGCGGGTGCTCATGCAGTTGGAGGAGAAATGGCGCTCGCTCTGCAACTCAAGGCACAACCAAATGAAACGTTTGAAACACTCATAACTAGGACAACTGGCTTGTTGGGGGGAAAATATGCGCTATTAAAACACTGCTCCAGTACTGAAGTTTAGCTTAAATAAAGATAGAGAGAGGCATTGCAATTCTGATTATGCACAGGTGATGCGGGTTTAATGGATACAGCATTTCACAGGCAGTGCGCACAGTACGCATTACTGTGTCATGGTAATTATCCCATTTTCTTTTTAAGCAGCACATAAAATAGACACAAAAACTTTGCATAAACGTTACACAGGAAACTTAGGACTATTCACAGGAACCATGTCGAATCTGTTCCTGTTTTTGTAAAAGCCTCAGCTCCTCCCTGCTGCGGGCAGCTATGGTGCCCGCTATGCCCTGCTCACTCAGATGTGTCACCTTCTCTGGCTTCGTGAAAAATGAAGAGAACCAGCAGGTGATCAGGAGTGACAGGCCTCAATAAAGTTTATAACTAGAGCTTGAAGGTTGCCACATGGCCACAAAGTAAAAGGGGCGACCTGTATTGAAAAATCAACCTTTTCTATCCATTAATTAGTTGAAATAAAGTCACCGTTTATCACCTGCTTCATTCTCCTTTCTGGCAATTAGGCTTTTATTTAATCGCTTTGATCAAAGGCTGTGAAGTGCCTTTATCGAGGCACTTCAGATAAAATCCCTAACAGAAAGGCTCCCCTCAATACTTGGTACTGCCCAGCTGGTGTTGCGGATGGAAGCACTGAGTGGAGCTGCAAAGTGGACCCTGCGCAAGAGGGCTGTGCACGCTCCCAGGCAAGCTCCCACTACTCATCCCAACAAAGAGCACCAGGAGCCTGCAGGATCCTGAGCAATTACAGAATTAGGGTATTTTTTTTCCAGCAGCTATGGAGCCAGGGCACGGCACAAGCAAACACAGGGCGGCAGCTTAAAGGCTGAAGTTTTACGGGTAGAGAGTTTAGATGTGCAGATTCTTGCTGTATCTTGGCTCCTCCCTACTTTTTTGGGGTAGTTTCTGTATTAACTATTTGTTACTAGTTACAACAAAGCACAAAGCTCTTCCTTTTCCCTACCTCTGGCAGAATACACTCAGATTATTGATTACCATCTGCCTTTCGGTGTAAGGGGAACGTAACAGTGTCTGATCAGGACAGAGCTGGCGACACAGTGCAATTGGTAAGAAATGGCCCTGCCCCTCGGGTCCCAGAGGGACCACTCTCATTAACAATGAGGTGGCCAAGTCTGAATGAGCACCTGGATGAAGAGAACAAAAAGAGGTGACTCTCAAGCATGGCAGGGCAACCTCTACCTTGCCTTTTTCTATAGGCCAAAGAACAATACCCCTTCCCCTCTCCTACCCATCTTCCTCCTTCATCAATGTCCTCTCTTGATGCGATTCTTCCAAACAGTTTTTGACAAAACAAGAGGAAAAGGTCACAGCAGTTAACATCCACCTCAACCTGATCCTGTTTGAAGCAATGCACTTTTAGAAATTCCAAGATTAATTACTTCAACTTCAAATTCTGTAGTTTAAACTCCTGTGTCATGCCAAAAATGTATCTACAGTAGCCATCCTACGATGGGCTTCTTGGTTAAGCCATGCTTGACTTAATGAAGACTTGAAGGTGTTTGGTCAGAAGGAAACATTTAGAATAAGTTTACATTGAAAATACTGTTTGTGAAAGTTATTGCTCCAACCAATAATAAGAAGCATATTTGCCACTAAAAGCCTGAAGGTCTTGATAAGGAAATGCTGAGATCCCAGAGGGCTTCTCTGAAGGTCAGCGTGACAGAAACAACTGGAGACAAAGGGAGAGGAAGACAGCTTGCCTTGACATAGTGGCAAGGCAAGGTCTGGAGAAAAACTCCCAGCCCACCTGCACAGTTTCCTCCTGCAGGTTGTATGTTTGCCTATTAAAAATTAAATTACATTTAGCTAAAATCTGTACTGAGTCTATCACAGCGGCCACGTTCACAGTTGTCTGCAGCACGGGCATGCTGGCACAAGTTACTGCCATATACCACAACATGCCCTTTTTACTGAGACCCCATGAACTGCAAGGACTTATTTTGAAAAGCGTGTTCATCCCATATAACACACCTCTGTTAGGTGTGCTAGAGTCCACTCCTGACCACTCAGTAAGTTCAATTTTGCAACCATAAGGCCCGGGCAGTATTTGACCCCTTCTCCCTGTCAATTACAGTAAAAAGAAGAAGAGAAAACACATTAGTAGGAGAACAGTGACGTTAAAAATACTCACCAGTATGTCCAGGCAGGCTGCTTTAAGTAGAGTTATTTGGTCTGCAATGGTCAAACTTGTAAAGCCTGGCAATCGCTTTGCGAATTCCACTATTTTAATAATGCACTTTGTTGCAAGTTCACTGAATTTGTCCCAAAGCCCAAGGTCCAGTCGAACTCGATGATCTGCACTGGAGTTCTGTAAAGACAGACAGAAGGCACCATAAGTCAACATGTCCCTTTCAGTAAACGGCTTTCAAGGGAAAGAAACAACAATCAAGTTTTCCTTCCAGAAGTACTCTCTATTAACATTCCAGGCATTTTCTGCAGCTTGCTGTTGGGATGCTGGTGGTTTTAAACTTGGATTAATAGCCTGAAAATTCCTTGGATACTTTTCTGTTACTTATGATTGCAGGGGCCATCTGTACATGGAATATAAATGAACTTAAACATTTCCAAATGCCACCATCATTATTCTTCCTTGCCATTATATAATAAGTGCATTGAGAAAGACAGTTTACAGTTGTACCCCAGAAAATATAAATGAACACTGGAAGAAGAATATTGGGTCCTCATCTGAAAAAAAGCAGCACAATATTTGGAACACAGTTTCAAATACTTAAGGTCTTACCAAATTAGTTCTACTTAATTTATCTGCTCTGTGGCTCTGCAACAGCTTTCTGAAGCTACGGTCTCCCATGACTTGCAGAGCATTTCTTTATACAATGTTAAGAAAAACCCCATGTGTGCTGATGAATGCTATATGCTTATTTGATGGTGCATCTGACATACACCCCACTGTCTGAAGTGTTACAAGGACATTCCAGTGGCATCTTTCAGACACTGTTTCTATATATTCACCTATCTCAGTCAGAAAGTTTGCTAGGATGCATAGCAAACTTGTGTGAAGTTTGTGGTTAAACTCACGTTTTCATACATTCAGAATAACCACTTAACCCTTGAAAAAGGTGAATGTGTCAGCCAAGAACCAGCTGACTCAAAAGCTGCTGTGACCCATCTGACACTAGCCCAACAACAGCTGGTGTCACGAAGAGACCTGGTGAGTTGATTCCGATCCACCCACAATTCCCACAGAGTGACAAGGAACAGGTAACAACGTAGCTCTGAAATACCCAAAGCTCCTCTCCTCCGGCCCTTGCGTGCAGCATATTCCCATTTTGCCAGCATTTGATCCGATGCTGTTTAGGATGCAGCCAGCATTATGATGTCCCCTTTCCCTATTTCATGAGCCACCAAGTTTAGTGTACATTGCAGCTGCCTTCAGCTTCTAGGTAATCTCTTCATTGCAAGAGGAATTTTACCTGTAAAAATACACTGGTAACAAATCTGAAAAAGGTGTTGAACTGCAGCCACAGAAAACCAAAGGCAGTTTCTCCCTTCCACCTCTTATTTGGCCTTGTTGACTAACCAAGAAAGAGAGGCATCACCAAAAAAAGGCCCCCCTACTCCAAATAGGTGTTTGAGGAAGGGAAAGGAAAATCCCTTCAGACAGTGGTTTTCTTCCCCAGCTGCTGACAAAGCCAGTGCGATCAGCTGCCTCAGTCTTAGCTGGTTGAAGTTAAAATGTTAAATTAACTTAAAAATTAAAGGTAAATGAGCAGAGCCTCAACCTAAAAGTCTAACAGACATGGCAGATTAAATAGTCATCAAAAAGCATTCAATTTACACAGATCACACTTCCTTGGAGGAAACATCTCCAGTCAGCTTGCCACTACCACTACTGATGGGGAGGATGTCCACCTCCTTGGAAACCAGTGAAGCCATCATCTTGTCAGCTTTCTTCGGTTCACAGGAAGGACACAGGGCTGGAAGAGGTTGATGGGGGAATGTGGAGTGAGCTCAGTTTGGCTGTGAAGCTCTGGATCCCCTCCTAGTGCTGACTTCACAAGACACCACCACCACCACCATCAGGTGCAAAGACAAAAATCCTGACGGGCCCCCAGTGCACTGCCAGCCCGACATTCCCTCTCACTTGGAACAGGGTGGAGATTCAAGCCAGTAATATTTACATTAGGTCCTAATTGCAAAACATATACGCTAACCATGCTGAACAGTTCAAAGGAGCATACGTGTTCTTTCCTGCTACCCCTCTTTTTACGGGATAATAAATTAATTTCATCATTTCTATTTGAATTTTTATTCTGGGAACATCCTCTATTTTGTTTTGGGTTTTTTTAAATGACAGAAGGAAAAATAGAAGAAAATGTCTTTATAATGCTAAACCTAAAGAATTGCCTTGAAAATGGTCCAAAACTAATGGGTTAACAGTCATTGTAATGCCCTTTGAAACATTTCTTTTGGCTACTAGAGTATGCATCCCTCAGATTTATTTTATTTCATCCTCAAGGACCTTGGTGAAATACAGTACATTGGAGGAAAAATAAGATCAAGATGTGCAGTCATTCAGGCTGTAATTAAATTTAATAGGCAGTTTATCCAGTTCATAGAAAGATGGCATAGCGGAGAGCTACACAAAGCAGAGCCTAAAGCAGGAAATCATTTTACAATAGGGTATCCATCTGGAAAAAAAGACGTTGCATGAAACCAGCAAGTGTGAACGAAATCTTCATCAGTATCATATGAGGTTACTTTATCATGCTGCAGTGCTGGAGATGGGAAGTTTGACGTGTCTTCTATTAAGAGTAATGCACAGCCATCTTAACAAATGTAAATCTAACTCACTATTATGCAAACTGAAGAGAAGGGGCAGTTAATGAAATATATAAAATATAAAAAATATAAAATAAAAAATATATAAAATATAAAATACACAAAATAACCAGGTGTTTTATTATGCTGGGTGGCAGATCCCTCAGCATTGGAGCTAATGTGGTTTACACATTATCTTTGACATGTGACAAATGCAGAGAGTTTTAATGTTCTATCTGTTAACAAACGTCAATGCAAGTGTCACAGAAAAAAACTCCTGAGTTTTTAGCAGCATTCCTCAATACCTAAACCCCAAAACTAACTCAAAATCAATGTATAGGTTGAACAATAAAAGACGGGGTTAAAACAATGCACAATAGAAACAGAAACTCTGATTAAATTTGCCTGGGGATCTCCTCTATCCATGCTGTGAAAAAGATGCAGATGCTATGACTTTTCCTGAATATTTTACTGAAGCGGTTTTTTGGGCGTCTTTTCCAGGAGCAGCCTTGCACGTTTTTCAGGCCTATGCACCAGCGCACATATGGTGGAACAATACTGTAATACACCCTAGTGGCATCTTTATCAGTGGAAAAGCCCAACCTTGCTATGAAATCCAATTAAACAGCCATTTTTGCCACATAAATTGATCCCATTTTTTCCATCATTTTTGTTTTTCCATTGCAGGCTGCTCTATCTCCACATTAACAATACGGGATGAGGTACTCGTAGAAACATACACAGTAGCAGAATCCCTACTGTCTTTAAAATCCACTTTACAAAGGAAACAAGGCTCACAGGGGCACTCTGCCCTAATCAAGAACACTCTCGATGCCTCTTTAGTAAAAGCAGCAATGCACTCCAGCTCCAGCAAGTTCACTGAGGACCACAGCACGTGTTTCTGCTCAGTCCCAGCATCAGGAGATATATCCATATATCTATATATATTCCTCTGCAATGGCACAGAACAATAGTCACGTAACTTTCAACCCCAGCATTTACAAAGGACCAAATGCTGCCGAGATGTGAAACCTCCTCACTTCCAGCAACCCAGATGAACCCGCAGCAAGGGTCTGCAGAGCCAAAATTATTTTCTGTTTTATCCTCCCTGTATCACGAGGCTGGATGTAACACAGCTGTAGACTTACAAATAATACCAGTCTCCAGGGACAAGCAGTGTAGTTACACTCAATTATACTATAAAGTATGACATCTCCAGAGAAATTACTATGGCACTCTCTCTTACCTGGATGACAGTAATAAAACAGATCTATTTATGATGGACTCTTGGAATCCGTTACATTTAAACAGCTTGCTGATTCTCACCATTGGCAGAACTATACTTGTCACTGCCCACCAAATGCAACTGTTAAATCAAATGACCCAGGGAATTTAATACGAGTGCTATTCTCCCATTATTTTAAGTAGACTTCTATTAACTATGCAAAGTATGGTAATTATTACAGATAGGGACACTTTTTCTTTTTAGAGAGCAGATGGATATAAAAAAACATAATTGCAAATGCTTCTCCAAACCCATTTTTAACAGGTAAAAATACACAATGCGGGGAGGGGGGGAGGGAGCAGGGGAAATCACCACGTAACCTTTCCCTCTGGAAAATGCAGGCTGCAGTGCTCAAGAGCGAGAGGAGCCAGATACACAAGCCAAACATCTGAAAGGATTATTTTTTTTTATTGTATCTCTGTAGGGTCTTTTTTTACTTCACACTCTTATACTTAAAATTCTTTGCTCTTTTTAGCAACAAACAAAATCTTGTTTTAAAACAGTCTGAATGATCACACAGCCAGAGGCACACAGAAGCCACGCTTGCAGAACATTTTCTTCCATCCACCGTTTTTACCAGTACGCAAGTGCAAAGCTAATGAAATTCAAGGGAATCCACATTGGTTCAATACACTCACTTCTCACCCCTCACTTATAGAATTAAATTAAAAACTCTAAGGTTATAAAAGCAATCTGTGTGCTCCTTAGTGTGAGAGTGCCATGCTTCAGGACTGACAGCCTGCAGAACCAGACATAAAAGTAGAACTAGTGGCAATCTTCTAGCTGTACTAGATTGTTACTATCAAGAAAAGCAGAATGGTGTAGGTTTCTAACCCCCCTTGGACTCAGTATTTAGAAAAAGGGCTGTGTGCTCCTTTTTATTTGACTTCTGGTCTCTCTTTCAAGTGTTTCAGATTATTGCCAGAGTGCTGCCATTTGATCAGCAGCTGGTGGTGTTGTCCAAGCACCAAAGCTGTGCTCCTCTGACCAGCACACATACCCTTCCACATCCCAGATCCTCCTATATCCTCAACCACAGCAGAAAGGCTTCTTCCCAGCTCCTGGGCTGGTGGGCAGCTGGACGTGAAGATGACCCTTAGTCCAGCCCCAGCAGTACTCTGTCCCTGCCATATCTGGGCAGAGACAGCATTTGTAAAAATGAATTAACACTGAATTCCTACCTAAAAAGCTGGAGTGGCCACCAGAGCTTAGCTAGATGAGAGATTTAAATGTCCTGCATTTCACACAGAGACTATCTGAATGCAGTAAGAAGACAGTATTTAGCACCACCTCTATTTGAGAATGATGCAGCTTCCTTCAAAAGCTGCATCAAAACTAAGATTCAATGTAAGCCAAAAATAACTCTTCCAGTCTAATTTTGTTATTGAAACTTGTATGGCACCAAACCATGACAAAGCTGGAGGGACCTTGGCCATGTGCAGCAGTCTACTGCTGTAGCCTTCCAACAGACCAATGCTAAAATAAAAAATCCCTTTCCTTGCACTGTATGATCTGGCCTGAGATATGAACGACCGATATCCAGCCTCAGAGAGAGTGTGGTCAGGTCACGGCTACTTGTGCTCCATAGACAAACCAGATTCACCCATTCATTACTGAGACCCAGGTGCCGTCAGTAAGGGCTCTGAAATTCCAACAGGGACACAGACTCACCATGGGGGTCACAAGGAACCTAAGGATGAACGCATCAGTGGTGGGTGTGATATGCGACAAGACCCGCTCCAATTTCATCCACTTGTATCATTTCAAGAGCTAAAATATTAATGATACTTAAGCATCCAATACCTAATGCAAGCACAGAGGTGCCCAGGTTTATCTTTCATCCTTCCAGGACCTTTGGCAATTACCAGTATGCAGTACCATCACATCAGCTGCAGTGCACTCTGCTAACTCAGAGAGAACATGTAAGTACATACCAACGCGTTCCTGCTGGGAAGTACACTGATAAGTTACTCTGGGATAACCAGGCCGCTTGCAAGGCAGCCTGGGAGCAATAAACTCTGGCACATGCACCAGCCTGGCTACATGTCCCAGCTGCGGACATACAATCACCTCTCCTACGCGGCATAAACTCACTGTCTGAACTGGAAAGATTTTCATACTTACTCAGAGGCACTCGTGGATTTGCAGGAGTGTGACAGCCTGTTTGGAAGACTGGGAAGATTCTTCACTCCAAGACAAGGATGCAACAGCACGT
Source organism: Oxyruncus cristatus (assembly GCA_013399855.1). Classification (NCBI taxonomy): domain Eukaryota; kingdom Metazoa; phylum Chordata; class Aves; order Passeriformes; family Cotingidae; genus Oxyruncus; species Oxyruncus cristatus. Next base: position 2,515,392 of record VXAY01001328.1, read on the forward strand.
GCAGAGAGGAGGGGTGGAGGGCATTAAGCCAGGAATTTCTTTGAAGACACACTGAGTCCCACTGTCTCCAGCTTTGCCTTCAGTTATGTCACCAGCTGGCTGCTTCCAAGCTTCCAGCCTTGCATGCTGCGCTAGTCCCTGTGGGTTTGCCTGTGCAATATTTACCAGCACGCCTACACTGACTGCTTTGACTACATCCCACCCAAGCAGGGCTAGGACCAGAGAAGCATGAGAGGAAAGGCATCTTCACCAGTGCTAACCAGTTTAACAGTTAAATGTGAAAAAGTTTGTGAAAATACTTTCAGCAACATGAAAAATACACTTTTTTTCTAACATCACACCATATGTGCTTGCTTTTCTTGCACTTAAATACAAAGTCTTAGACTTAGACCTGAGAGTTTTGAACATTGCACTTCGTTTTGTAAATAGATGAGTACGCCATAAAACAGCATCCTGCCTGCTAAAAAAAGTGAATATTGATGCCACACAATGATTTGTCTACATCACTCTGAGAAATTTAATGTTTGTTTCAGTAGCAGAAAATTTACTCAAAGCCTCTGGGGCTTGGTTCCACATCTTCAGATAGGGCTGGAGGGCAAGGACCATGGAGGCAGGTGTCCCCTTGCCCCAGGCATGCCACTCCTGAACTCCTGCTCTCAGCAATGAGAGCACATGCTTGACTACTTCAGGACCTTCTGCACATCCCTCTGAAACAGCACTGAAAAGTGCTCCTGCAACTCACAGCAAGACCAGACCCAGCAAAGTCATTCCTCCAATAGTAAGGCTCTAAACATTACCTAATAGTTATTTTTTTAGCATCTCTTGTATTACTGCATTTACGAATCTGACACTGAATTTTCTCTGAAATCAATAAATATCACTGAACTTCCCTGTACTTAGCAACACAGAAACATACAGGAAAAAAATGGTTTCCATGACTCATCTCTGGAGAAATTCCCACATTACTGAACTTCTTGATGGGGTGGGCTGAGTTTTCATTTCTAAAAGCAGCAGAAGTTTTTGCTGCTTTGTGGTATTTCAGTAGACTGAGAAAGGATGTGTAATTTTGGGGGTTGTCCTCTGCAGAGCAAAGAGTTGGACTCGATGATCCTTGTGGGTTCCTTCCAACTCAGGATATTCTTTGACTGTAGGAACAAACTGCAAATGAGCATTTTGGAAACTGGTTTACTTAGACATTTCATATTTTCCTTGACCTTGCTAGCTTTGGGACTATCACCAGTAATCCAGCAGCATTTAAGAACTCCCTACACCTGCAAAGTTGTAATCTGCTGACGCACAAGCAGCAATCACGTCTTTGGAAGCCAACAAATTTCTAATGGATGATGGAATGTAATTGGCTCATGGACTCCAGGCTAGTCATTTGGCTGGGTTAATCCTTCAGTCAGTCTCTCATGATAGCACTAAGTAAAACTTACAGTTAAGTGCAATTTCTCTTCCCCAGCATGCATTTGCACACATACTTGTGTTTTTTCATGACTAAGGAGGTGTGAGGAGTGCATCTACTACTGCATCTATTTAAAATGCCTGAAGCCTCCAAAACTCACATCAATTCCAGGCATATCCAGAACGTATGTGACTCAAACCATACTCACTGTAGTGTATTTTCCCAGCTGGCAGAGTGAGGGGAAGGTTTCCTGGTGAGCTTTCCGGATCTTCTCAGTGAGATCATCCAACTCTGCTGTCATTTCATAGTTTTCTGTGGACTCCTGCTTTGAAGGTTCCTTCTTCTTTTTGTTCCTATCATTTCTGACAGCTGCAGAAAAAGCAGATACAGATCACAAGGGGTTATTCAGATCAACCCATGTTGCTTTTGCTGCTCTATTTCAAAACACTGCAAGGTGCTTTTATATTAGACATGAACTATTTTAAGTGAAGAGAAAAATGTTATAGGCAGAGAGGGCAGTAATGCAAGTTTCGTTATTTAAGAATAATTTAACAATTAAGTGTTACAGGTAACGATGAAACCAAACTTGCACCGATGTTTGTTTTGGGGGTACCATCACACTCCCACAATACCTAACTTCCAAAGAAGTCTACTGCAACTCAATATATGCTGTGTCTCAGTAACTTTGCAAGGTGGGATTTTTTTTCACTGTATCACTACAGCTGTGCATGGTGAACAGTAAAGTTCTCTGTAGTGATGCATTTGGTATTTCATTGGATGTGAACAACACTAAAAAAAGACCACAACCGTCTTTCTTCTTAAACATCTCAGTATGGAAGACAACAAACCCCCATGCTAATGCAAGCTCCACCAAGCAAAAGTTACTTAAAAAGAAAAGTTAAATGTGAAAACAGTAAATGAAAGAAGATGAAACGTGTTAAACTCAAGTTCTGAAGATCAAAGGAGACGCACAAACACTTGAAAGAGTAAAAATGGCACTGAAGCTATCTAAAGTTGCTTGCCATCTGCTTCTGCGCTCAGATCAGCCTTCTACCTTCCCCCGGCCGCGGGGGATTACTGGAAATATGCATCGTGCAGCACTCGTGCTGTAATTGATTTCCCACATATTTGTGTTTTGTAATAAAATATGACAGCTGCTCCATCACCATGCTTCTCTTTGTTCTTTTAATGAAAATAGCTTAATTTTACAACACGTGCCCAGGAGATAAGTCTATGTCCGCAGTATTGCCAGTAATTGTGAGTTTTATCAAGAGAGTTGTTGTTAGCTAAAGCTAACGTCTTAAGTGTAACCAGATGCATAAGGCTTTACAACAAAGCCAAGCAAAATCAATCTCTCTCTCTCTCCAGAGACCCCATGTCAATATTAAACACCCTGAAGACTAAAAGTTACTGGATAAATAAAACCAATCCTAACATCATTAGTGTTCAAAACCTGACGATATTTAAAACAAGGCCCTAAACTCAGAGGGTGCAGCTGGTGGGTTTTGGCACATGTGAGGATAGCCAGGGATTTTTGGATGGCCAAAGATCTGCTGATTCTTATTTGTACTGTTCTGCCCCAGAAAGTGCATCTATCTGTGCTGTAGGGAGAGAAGCACAGAGTCACCTCCATGCCAGCTCTTTTCCCCTGTGGGTTCCCCAGGCCCATCTCCACATCTTCTGTGGTTGCTTCCTACATTCAACAGAGCGAACCACAAATGATCACAAGGAGCAGACAACGTAGTGGGCTGGGAAAGCATCAGAGTCAGGGGCATCTACAGAAATAACATATTGTATGTAATAGAAAACAAGGACTAGGTGTGACGAATATTGTTTCTCCTTCATGAGGCCATTAGGCACGTACTCCATGCAATCTACAGCTCTGGTTTTTCTCACTAAAGGTTTGACTTCGCAACTGAGAGAACTCTGACCCAGATCATTCACATATTTTAGGGATAATCTTGACTTTAACTGTGTGACAAACCTGCACTGAAGTCAGTCATGTGGTTGGCTGGATCAGGGCTTGGATGTTGAGCACCGCACTGGATTAAAGCCTAACCCTGAACACCAGGAATTTTGGTGTTCAGAGAACACAGATCCAAAGGAGGCCAGGAAGGGTGGATTGAAAAGGTACCTTCTTGTGAAAGTTCAGTGCTAGCAGTGTAGTCAGGTTTAGGGGGGTAGACTAGATTCCCCCCTGCTTCCTTTTACAAATTTTCGCCAAAAGCCAGTGCCCTGATTTGTTTGCTGGATCCCAGAGCAGAGAACAAGCATGGTATTTTGCACTGGAAAAACATCCAGGATCGACAGGTACATCTCAAGTGCTGCAAACTGCCACTGGGCCTCAGAAGCAAATCCTAATCATTGTTGTACTTGGGAGACAAAAGAGCTCCTTGGAAAATTCTGTAAACTCCTACACAACCACAAAGAGCAATAAGCCTTCATCATAAAGCCCCATTTACTTATAGCTCTACAAGCTGATTGACAAATTTGCCAAACGGATGGCCCCAACAACTACTTCTCTCAACAGCTTTGAACTCCTGGTGGAAGATGAACGCGTTGTTTAGGCCAGGCTTCGAAGCAGGTGCCAAGAGCTCCCACAGACTAGGAGATAACTCTGGCAGGAACCGTGCCATGCTCCTGCGCTACCCCAGCACTGCTCCCTCTGAAGTCCCGTCCCCTCCAAAGGCCAACAGAGGGGAACTCTGCTGGTCAACCCTCATCACCAAACTGGGCCAGCTCTGTCCTCTTTCTTTTTGGGTGCAAATCACTAAAGGGTAGGAAGGGGAGAAGAAACACATCCTGAAAACTAAGAACAGGTTTTGTTCATCATTAACTTTCTCATTTGATTCTGATAGTTTTTATAATAATTATAAAACCTGAATAACATTTATCTTCTTGCTTTATTCACTAAGACTGCATTAGACATAGCAGTGTTTCTACATTCCCTGTAAGAAAATGTAATAAAGTGCTGATGTATAACACCCAGGCTCCAAAAATATAAAGAATTTCAATACACTGAACTATTCAGTAGATTTAGCTACAAGTACAATTCAACTCAAAAAAAAAGAGAAAAAGATTTAGACAACACTATGTTTAACAGAGTTAAATAAAAACATATAAACACACACATTTACCCTGTAAATTTAAAAACCATCACTGCTCTGGGAACAGGAATTGTCACACCGCATGTGGGAAGGATTTTGGATTACAGCTTATGCTTATATTACATAAATCACACCTTTTTGTATCTTGATCTTTACGTGCATATGATCACATCAATCCCTGATGCAATTTAATCCCTTTAAATGATACACCAGTGATGAACCTGTGTCACAGTTAATGCTACCGTAGAAAACTCAGGTTATGAATTTCATTACTTGTGCACTAAATTCTGATTTGACGGCTGCATTATTTAGGAACTCCCAACAGGGGACAGTATGTAAGCTCTCTTGCCCTGTGAGAAATTCTGAAAGTTAAAAAACCTTAAAAAAAACAAGTAAAATGGCGGTGTGGGGAAAGAGAATGAAAAAAGATGTATTTTGATACGTGAGGAAGCCAGGTCTCAGCGCTGCTTGGATGGCTGAGCAACACATACCCGTACCTGAGCACGTCTGCGCCAATCCATCTTCCTGTGACAGCTTCCCTGTCCCCTCAACACACGCCAGGACTTGCACTTCCACACCCAGAAACCTCCAGGCAGCAGCAGCAGGGTTCACAGGCTGGCGAAGGCACTTTTGGCTGCCTTAGGTTTAAGGACCAGCCCCTACCTTCAAACATCCAACCCCCTAAGCTGATGGTAGAGAGGTAGAACATCATCTCTTGTCCCATTCAATCTGCTCTCCTCGGCCCAGGTTTGCCACTTTTTCCTTAGCCTCAGATACACTTTTCCTCTTCTGCTTGAAGCGATGGGCTTCACAACAGAAGTTGCAGGAAGGACACGTGCGTTTTTCAAGGAAAGCAGGGTCTGCTGTAGATGAAACTTAGTATAGGAAAGACACAAATGGCTTCTCTCTCGGTGCCCTGGTGCTCTCATTTAGTAACCACATAGCAATTCTCCTGCTTGAGCAGGATCATTTCAAGCATGTCATAATGCAGGGAATCGGCCAGTCTTAAATGCAAGCCCCTCAGGTCCACCAAACTTAGCTACTGCTTGGTCTAAGAAGGACTGGAATCCAGCTCAAGAGGTTTAGACAGTTTCTAGATAGTAAAGTGAAATCATGGAATAGCCAGTGTTCGTACATTCCTTTGTCAAAGTGGCACAAACATGTCCAAGGGAGGAGAACCTGCTGCTTGCAATGCAATTTTTCCAATTACTTGCATACCCTGTGTTTCCCCAGAAGATAGACAGAAAGAACCTTTCATATATTATAATGATTAATCAGCTATAAATTCAGGACTTGAAACGCTATCACTGCAGTTTTGCCTCTCTGAGATCTCCGTGACCTTTGAAGAGCTCTGTGTACTAGTTAACTGGTTTTGTTCCTGTAGCAACAACTACTAGTGCTTCCAGTTAGTTCACATTCCTGTAAAACCACACTTCGCTTGTCCCCAAATATTTTGGAAGTTACTCGTTAAGCTAACAAACCTCAAAAGCACCATAAAGCACACAGAGCAAGTCAGTAATTGCACAGCACTGGGTGCAAGGTAGGTTTGCAGAAAGAATCCTTTTGTTCGCAAACCCCCACGAGAAGAGAAATGGGAGGTGAACTGAGGCAGGAACACTGTAGACCTGCCAGTTCTCCCTTCTGGGCAGAGGTTGGCTCTCCCGCCTGCCCTCCTGCCCCCTGGGAAGCCATCTGTCCCTCACTGAACACCAGGCAGCCTGGGCAGCCAAATGGTGCCACATGCTGCAGTGGGGTCAAAGCTCAGCGCTGCGGCCAGGGTGGAAACCTGTTTGATAGGGTGGAAACCCACAAGCCTTGCAAGGCTCCTTCACACTCTGGCTTCTCCAATTTTAGCAGCTGCTAAAAAATTTCAAATTCTGCACAAGTTAGCAGCTGTGGACAATTTCAGTCAAATATGCACAACGCTTACCTATTGCCAATGCCAAGTTTGCTCCATCAGGATAAATGCCCCACATGTACCACGCATTACTCTTCAATAAACTGTGTTAACGGTATTGAATGGCAGACCATAAGGACATCTTGCCCAACAGTCACCTTGGAAAAACCTCAAAACAAGCAAGACTTAGCAATCCTGATCCTTCTCTGCCGTAGAACTAGGCTCTCTGACCCCATGGTCAAAGCCAGCACCCAGCTGCGGATCCCAGGCAGCTCCCAAGCCCAGGAGTTGATGGAAGCAGGCACGGAAATGGGAAAATTCAAGGAGGTTGATTTTCCCATCTCCAGTGTAAGTAAAGGAACAAAACAACCACCTTGAAAGCCACACAGGAATGCCTGACAAACCGACAGCCATCAAATCAGAACAGTGAGACTCCCGTCTACACGATAACAGCAGTGCAATCGCCAGCCAAACATATTAAAATATGCAGAACACCAGGTAGTTATAAATAGACTGATTTTCCTACGTCGTGATTTCCAGATGAAATAATGTTTTCTTTTAGGCAAAACAGCTCAGTATTAAAAAAGCCCAGGAAACTATTTTAAAGCAAATTCCCATGCCAAAACTGGGCTTTGACACATGGAGAACGATTGTGAAGGTAAAGCACATTTCAAACACAAACCTCTCAATTTTAATGGACAAAGCCAATAGCAAGTACACAGTTGTATAAGGGGCTTGCAAAACCAAAACACATTGAAACCTGCATATTTTGTAGCTGATTTAGAGAAATCAACCATGTCAGCTGTTGGGTAACATTTGCCACAAGAAAACATCTCAAATTAAGTGAGATAGTATCTCTCTACAGACACATATCAAAATTAACAGGGAGCACAGAGAAACAACCATGGAAGACATTTCATAAGCACCTGGCACGCTATCATTTTTTCCCCAGGCACAGAGTGAGCACATATATTACAGAATTCCAGCCCTCCCTGGGTTTCCTATTGAGAAATAACATTCAGCTATGGCAAACCCACCCCGGCCAATGCGCCTCAGTTCAACCACAGGGGAACACACCACAAATCCAGAGGACATCGTTGTGTTGGCTGCCTTCACGTACACTGTCCCTTCCAGTCACTGGTGGTATTTTTTTTTTTTTTTGAGGAAGGTGAATCTGAACTCTGCCTTGCAGCTTTGTATTATTCATTACGTAATTGCTATGTTTTATTAGAAATATGATCTATTATAACCTTGAATATGGTAACTTAAATGACATTGAAAATTAGATTATTCTGATTACTAGAGAAGTGAGAAAGGTACTAAACATTTGTAAGGCTGATAATCAATCAGTGTACCCATCTGAGTGCAATAAAAATCAATCAGGAGCTAGTGTGTTTAAATCTAATTTTTTAAGCATGACATTTTCTTCTGAGTTTCTTTTTTAAATGTCACCCTCTTCTACAACAGTGATTGATTCTATCCCCAGGGACAGTTAACTCCAACTGTTTTATTCATTGCACTGAGCTCTTGGATCCCCAGTCTTTTCTAAATATCAAATTAATGACAACAATAATATTTTCATCAAAATGTGAAATTTAGAAATAGGCATTCATGGAACCAAAGCAGCGAGAAGCATGTCAGTATATTTAAATTGCTTCAAATACCAGGGACTTTTCAACTAGCAAGCAGTGTACTTTATTTAACACAGAAAATGGTGGAGTTTTGTGACGTTTCACTTCTCTCTTCCTCCCCCCCCCCCCCCCCCCCATAAAAGAGAAGGCCAAGAATTTGCTTGCTTAAAACATAATTCATTTAGAAATGTTTCAGAAGTGAACAATGAATCACTGGCTATAGGGAGTCTGTGAGTAATTATCTATGCCTTCAGAATAACCTTATTAGGCTATTGTAAGTATAGGGGAGACCTTTGATACCTATAGCCTAAGGGCTTCTATTTTTCCATTCATGCACAGGGGATTTATATGGTTATATTCTATTATAACTGACGAAAGCAACACATCTCCCATTTATGTATGAGGATAACTGCAGGGTTAATATATCAAGAACTGAGTTATAAGAACGGGTTTCATTATATGAATGAATGATACAAATGGATGCTCTACAGCTTTATTTAACTGGTCTGAAACTTGATCTGTGGTTTCAAGGATTCCCATCAGACTGAAAATTTTATTTTTGACATGAAATTTGGCACCTGCTATTGTCACATTCCTGAAATATTAGTAAAGGGAATGAGCAAAAAAAGGAGTTTCTAGCCCCTTGAAGAAAAACAATACCAACTGAAATCAGACTTAGGACCAAAACTGGAAAGCTAATGCTCAACAACAGGCTGAGAAAAATATCCCTTGAAAATACCTGAAAGGTATGCCTTTGGTATTCTTTTATCTATTTATTTTAAATTATTAACTATATTGTTTCACTTTTCTTTTTCTTTATTATTATTTTAAGACATCCAGAAGCCAAAAAGAGCAGCTAACATACTTGAGATATCTAGAACTGCCAATCCAAGACCCAAAACCTATGCTGAAGGAAAACAAACGTTTCTACAGGCAGATTTGGCTTGAATGTTGCAGAAGGACAAGATCAAAAAAAACCCAAACACCGAAAGCCCTAAACTTTTTTCCAAGTGTGTGAATATACCACTAACGCTGACCTTTATATTGACTACAGTATTTCAGGACTGGTTCAAGTTCTGAAGAACATGCCAAACACAGTAATAACTGCCCAAAGAATAAAAATCAGGACTCCAGAAACAGGAATGGAAACTTTCCTGAACAGGTTCTAAGAACAAATGAGAAAAGAAGGAGTTGCAGAAACAGAAATATAGCAAACAAGTGGAACAAAACCAGAAGAAAATGCGTTTTGCAACATGTGGGTGTGGGCAGGCAGAGGAGAGAGCACAAGGAGCAGCTGACTCAGAGCCAGGATGTACAGGGCACAGCGTCGACACCATGAAATGAAATGAAAGCAGACTCCTTGGTCTCCCTTACCATCTCTCTACACAATGCAACCAAAGTAGGTGGAGAGATGCGATTATACATCTCATGATAAACTGTTTAAAATACATTTGCCCTGTGATTTCCATTTTCAAAGTGCTTTAATATCATCAACTAATTGGCAGTGTGAAATAGGATAATCCACACACTCTTAGCAGCTGATGCTTAAAGAGCTATTGAAGGCTGTTAGCGTTAACAACTGCAGGCAGAATAAATCACTGATATTTCCCATGAAGACCCACCAACACATCTGCAATGGAAATAGCCCAGCCATACTCATTGACTCAGACAAAAATTACACACTGATAGATTTCTATCTGTATTTCACATAGGCAACACCTCAAGCTACTTAATATAGCCAGAAATTCCCATATGCGAGATGGAGCATCTCCATAGGCAGGTCTTGCAATGTCCCTGTTGAATTAATCTACTCATCTATCATTCCCTCCCAGTTCCTGTCCTGCCCCATCTCTCTCAGTATTCTGCATGAAATCAGTCATTTCCTTATTCTCAACAAAAAACCTGCAATTTTTATTAAGAGCTACCACGTCACTTGCAACAGGTTTGCAGAGTAATAGCATCCTCCCCTTCCCTGCTCAGTGCAGAAATGGGAAGGAGCTTTGGGAATCAATCACTCCATCTAGGGAGCTTTCCCAAACTTACAGGGCTTCTGTGGGTAACCCACCATGAAATGCCAGCCTGCCGCAGAATCCCCATGAAACTCAAACCCTCAGGGAAATAAAGTGTTGTGCTTACTATCTACCGTTCTGGCTGCCAAGATCCCAGTGGATTTACTAGTAACTTCCGTGGCAGTCTAGACAAAATTCTGCATGCAGCTGGTTAAAGGGAAATACTCCAGGGAACCAGAGGACAGCTTTTCTGGAATTGCAGTGTCTTAACAGATTAGCTAAAAATATACAAGACCACCAGTGCAATGTGATTTTTCTTTCTCTTCCTCACAGCTAAAGTGACCAAATGTATACACAGCAGCCGAAAAACACTTCTAAATACTCAGTCTGAAAATAAATTTCTATTAAGTTTTAGAAAGTTTCTTTTACCATAGGCCAGGTAAAGAAAAAAATCTCTAAATTTCAAACTCTGAACTTTCAGTCAGAAATCACTAAGAGGCCATTAAATCTGTCTCATCTGATTTCAGCTGTTGAAGTGCCCTTTCGAGCTACCTTCTCAAAGCAACTGCCCTTTTGAGCTACAGTCTTGAAGCCTGGTACACTAACGCTTTATGGATAACTGATTAGAGGTAAAAATACCCTGAACCTGACCTTTCTCTCCAGGGTCACCAAAAGGTAAATCAGTCTACTCATCTACACATATTACATGAATTTCTCTTAGGAGACAGTTATGGTAGTACAATGCCTCGCAACTGGGAGATGCTGGGGTTATCCAAAGTCCTCAATTCAATTTGTTGAGCATTATCCAGGACCGCTGATGGCCAGAGAAGTGCATAGCTGCAAGCTAAGAGCAGACACTGCACCCTATTCCTGCCCACCACCTGGCCAGGCTGTAGCGCTCTACACTTCAACCTGCAGCAGTTATTTTCTTTCTCCTCCTAACACACATAGAAGAAAAGAACATGACTTGTGTATTACTTAACTGGAAAGCTACCTACCATGACAAATTGCAAGCTCTTTCCTGACAACACCATTAACAGACTCCTTCAACTAAACAGATTTCCATAATAAGCACATTCATCCAATGTAATGACTGGGTCTCAGTTACAGGACAAACTCTGATCACGTATGATAAAACTGACTTTATGGGACAGCAAATGGAAAGGCTACAAAGAAAAAAAAAAAAAAAAAAAAAGAGGGGAGCTGGAAGACCCCTTCCCTTCGCTTGCACGTGGACATTTAGGACCCAGGGCAATGGCTCCCCAGAAGGAAGAGCAGAAGTTCAGTAACAATACCAAGACAGTGTGTCACCGCATTTCTCCATTTTATTATGGGTGGTTTCATGCAGTGAACACAGCCTAGCTTTCCCCAAAGAGGGTTCACTCCTACATTATTTACCAGAATCAAAAATAACAGCCCCAACTTATCCCCACTGCTGTTTTTGTCTTTCAGTGGTGCTACTCCACCGATCGCAGCCGCGTCCTATTAGTGCAGAACTACAGCAGCGTAGTGGGAGATCAGGTCTAATATCGGTATCTGCAGATGGATAACACCGCATTCATACCTAAGTTTCATTTCTTTGTTTTGCCCCCAAGGCTAAATTTCACATTTGTACCTCCTGGTGCCTTGTGCAATTGTGTAAAGGTGCACCTAGCGAAAGAGCTGCCAACTGACAACACGTTTGAAGAGGCTTGCGTGCACGGTGTACTTCATCAAGCACAAAGAACACATTGCCTCCCGCAACCGTAAATTGAGCTCATGAAGGCGGAGGAACAGTTGTTCCCGGTATGTTTTAAGAAAGGGAGCTGCAGTCTTGAATCGCAGCGTTAGCCTGCGTTACAGCTTGCAGCCCTGGCCTCCCACTAGGCCGGGGATAATAAAAGCAAAGAAATAGCTCAGCTACTATTTACCTATTCCTCTGAAGCAAATGTGCAAAACACGCCATTATGAACTTATACACATTCCTTCCTAAGGGCAAAGGCTTGCTGATACTCCTACTACTAAAACAAAACAAAATAGAATTGAGATTGGGAGGTTATTTCCATCTCTCAAGGCACCAGCACTGGCCTCCAAAGTAGAAGGTAGGGGGGATGGAGCGTGAGCCCCATAGCTCAGGCTCCCTGCTTGGGCTTCCCTCCCGACTGGCTAAAGCTGCTGCCGAATGACCTGCTGCACCATGAGAGGCAGCCCAGCAGCAAGAACTGTACCACTTAACCAGGTGGACCTAAAAGCACTGAAAGATCAGCCAAAAAAAAATTGCCTGTTTAAGACTCACACCGATGCACGGTCCAACACAGCTGGTGGGCCAGCACTGGCCAGGGGCCTTCGACTGCAGGTGGGTTGGATTTTTTAAAGAACAGTCCATGTTTTTAAAACTGTTTTGCCATATTACTACAAGAAAAGCTTCATCAAACGGGAAAATAGCGCGCTCAAACAACACTGTTGTGTCTCACTGCATTGTAGCGTGTTGTTTACGTCCTCTCCCTTCCCGAAAGCTGAGCAATTGGAAAAAACAATCTGCAGATTTGTTGTTGGGGTGGGGTACTTAGGATTACATCGTCCTTTTTTCACAAACTGGAACTCAAGGAGAAAGCAAGGAGTGAGGTCAGGGGACTTCTTTTTCTTTCCATCTCAGGATTTCAGGAAAGCCGCACAAAGCCAGCCAGCAGGCTCCATGAGCGCCAGGCTGGCAACATCACCGGATTCCCATAAAAGCCCTACTGAAGCTGGCTGCTGCCACAGGTAAACAAGTTTATTCACTTTCAGCTTCCGCGTGTCACTGCCCACCCTGAAGCACTACACTCACGAGCTGAGGCACTTGAAAGGCCTTTCACTCCTAGGTTTTTCTTCGGATCCCTTTCTGCCCATGCATGGCGTTACTCGGCACTGAGCCCCAGCCAGGCTCAACCTGCAGCAGCTGAAGCCCCAGCTCACAGCCAGGATCTCTGCGCCTGGGACAGTGTCAGGTTTTGCTCTTGGTGACTGGGAGACAAAGGCTGTTGTTTGTACCTTTAATAAACATTGCTCCATCCATAATTCACATGCAGAAATACTGCTTCTCATCTACTAATGCAGGCTCTCCGGACATCTGTACTCCTGCTTTATGTAGAGGCAAAACCATCATAGCATTACGGGGTCGAATTCCCTTAACACACCTGCAGCAACCTCAGCTGTTTCAGCATTCACGTTATGACATGAATCACTCCACAAGCCTGCACCTAATTATCAGCCTGTCTATGTTGATATATCTTATCTTTTATGTACAATGCCAAAGAAGTTCTTCTAAAATAGATTCCAACTATTCTTTCATTTAGGAAAAAAAAAAAATTGCTTTCTTGTCTGGGACTGAAGTTCTAAAATAGCAGGAGTAAGTGGACCAGATTATTTTAAAAAGAAGGCATGCTACTAACTACAGGACTGGCTTAAAGAGCTTAATTCTGTCAGACAGGGTCAAGCAGCATCAAATCCTGATTTCTCCGTAAGATCTTTTAAATATCCCCAGTAAAGCCAGCACATAACCTTTTTACATTAAGCACTTTCACAGTACCCCAGATCAGCCTGATGTAGTGATCATAAAAGGAGCAAAGCAGACAGACACTTGTTTCCAGGAAACAGCAAGATACTAAAAAAAGCAGCCTTTTTATTGTTGATTTGAAATCAAAGTGATTACTGAGGGCTCTGCAACTTCCAGGGCAAGACTTAGTCCACACAAGGGAGTTCATTTTGAGAAGGCAAACAGGCAGCAGGTCAACACAGAGTTAACTCAATAAAATAATAATTTCTACTTGGATAAACTGACCTAGTTTTCCCAGACTTCTCCATGAAAACAAAGGATGCCACCTGGACACAAGGTGACATCTGAAAGGGAAGCCAAGGGCTGGGCAAGGAGACTGAATTCAACACACAGCTGGTCCTTAACTAAATGAGGATGGTGGTCCATAGCTGGCATTAGAAATGACTACCCAGCAAAGCACTAACTGGCATTACTAGTGGTTCCTACCCCCATCTTATCCCATTCATGGCAATGACAAATCTTTCATGTCCTTCCCACAGTGTGGTTTTGGGCCCTGAACTCATCATACACAGGTTGGATGTCTCTGTGCAGCTAGGATGGTCTTCTCCAAGACTGGCAAGCGCAAGATGCAAGACACACTAACAGAAGGGTTTCTACGAGCTCCTCAGACTTTTATTCCAGAGCTACAACTGTTATGGGACGCACTGGCTGAAAACTCAGATTTCTGAAAGCAGAGGTTTATTCGGTTCCTGAAAGAGCTGCTGAACATCCACCTGCCCAGCCAGCTGCAGGACTGCCCCAGAGCCCCAGGCTGTGTGGCAGGCACAGTGCAGGCAAGTCCCCCAGGGCCTTGGATGCACATCGTGGAGGACAGGAACAGACAAGGCTCCTTCCCGGCCCCCCTCATAACTCATCCTGAGATTTTGCAAAACGCAGCAATGCGGACAACTCTGCATTTTGGGATTCAATCCAGTGTTATTTTTCTGTGGAGCCTTGTTGTGCTGGAACACCTCCAACCAGCTCAACTTAAACAATTTGCCCAGAGAAAATGTTCAGTGAAGGGGAAACATAAAAGTATGTACAGAAAGAGGCCCGAGACCCCCTCTTTTCTAATCCATCACACAGCATTAGAGATTAACAGTTTATTATATATATTTTTAATGGGTATTTAAGACAGGATATCTAGTGATTCCTCTTAATTGCCTCGCTTTTCCCACACCCCAGTTTCAAGGGAATATTTTTAAATATTCCTCCTCTACTAGTGCAAGGCCCCTCTACCATGGGGTTACCTCACCATTTCATCCCCCCAGCAAGAAAGAAGACCCCAAAAGTCATGGGGCGTATACTGCATATCCTGTGAGAGGCAGCTGATATGTCTGTACAGTTTTATGTATTTTCATGGCTTACAGTGCTTTAATTCTAGTAAGAAAAGTGTTCCTAATAAACATGTGAAGTAGCTATAACTGACTTAGAAAACAAGAGGAAAAGCTGCCAAGAAAAAACTTTGACTCTCTTTAGGACAAACAGAATTTAAGCCTTCTGCAGAATTTAAGGAATAAAATATTTATGCTTATTCTCCTCTGCCCCTGCGTACTTTTTCCTGTGTTATGAGAGAGGTTTGAACATAAAAGGGCTTCTTTTTCTTAATAACAGCTATCCTCTTGCTTTTATTTTTTATCTTTTTCACTATTATTATTATTATTTGCTCCTTTTCAATTTAAAATTATGTTCTGGATGTTCTGATTTAATAGCAGTGTTCACCCGAAGAGGCATCCAAAGAGGGGGACAAAAAAGAAAAAAGTATGGATTGAGCTTCTCTTCCAAATTACCAAGAGGGGCAAATCAAACATCCTTCCTGCAGGAAAGTGCTGCCAAAAGACTCTTACGAACTAGCACTTGTCCACGTCACTTGTTCCAGGGATCTGGATCATATGAGTTTGATCCCTGAGCTACTCAAATGGATAACCAGATTGTGTGGCACAGCACAACATTAACTACGAGATCAAATACACACTAGCTCAGGACTTCCACACCAATCTCCAAGAGACATCTAAACTGAAACACAAGAGCCCTAGCCTGCTCCCTGCCCAACAGAGAGCAACAAAAGCTCCCCTAATCTGATGCTTCATCTTCCAGCATCAATAGCTTTTCAGTATCAGGAAAAAACACACCTTGATGAAATTTCAGATATGACACTTTTTTGAGTGGCTTTTCCCATTGTGTCTCCACTGGAAGCAAAACAAAGCATGTCATGGGTCACCTAGAAGAAGTGCCATGGCGAGAAAAACAGGGGAAAGACAGTCCTTGCGTGTAAGAAGCAGCTCACACAGCTACGGTGCAGTGAGGGATGCTGAACACGCGAGGTGCAGCAGTTCAGCACATAAGGATGTTCAGTTACTGCTCGTTTGTCTTCCCGGGCTGATGCCTCCTCTACTGATGTCTAAAATGGCAAAAACCTGTGGAATGCCAATATCAGCCTTTTTTGAGATACAGAAAAAACTCTCGTGCATTAGCCAATATAAACATCTTACTTAATTTTTAATACCCTAAAAAATAAAACCCTCAATCTTTGCTACTGGAACATCCTCTAAAAGTACACAATATATAAAAGTATTATGCTTTATAGGAGTATAACACGTAACTTTGAAATGTAATTTTGATTTTGAAATATAATACGACTCCTCATAAAGTCCAGCAATTCCTAACAATTTCCATTTTTATTACCTCTCCTACGTTCTGTTACTATTTCCATAACACAAACCGTAATCAGGTAGTTGGGAGTTAAAATAAAAACATGGAGAGATGATAAGAAGCAAAGGATTTGCAGCAGCACCCACTGCACCAGGGCTGACTGACAGCAGAAAATCTGTTAATGACGGAAATAGGAGGAGACAGAGCAGGTGAAAACTGTGTCTCTGGATCGACCGCTATGTCAAGGACTGATGTCCTCTCCTGCTCCTTCAACCGTGCAGTGATGTCTTCACCAAAACTACCTGCCAAGGGAATAAAGCCCATCTCTCTGTGCCAGAGACCTGGCACCCCAGCCATTTGACAAACTGCGTGTGTGCCCGCTGCTGAAGCAGAGAGTGAGGTGATGTCTGCAGCATTTCTAAAATGCTTTCCCTTATCATGCAGTGTTATTCAACTTAGTATCTCTGTTTGTGATGTCTTAATTCATACTCAGTGCTAAGTTTTCCTATTTAATTTAAGGTGGTTTTTTTCAGGCTCTCAAGTTTTACTGTTAAGGGTTTCTCAAGTTTAAATACACCAAGTTCTGCCTCCAAGAAAATATTTATGGTGGAGCATCGACCTACTTAACACAGGAAAAAACAATCCAAAGTGCAACATGCACAACACTAACTGCCAGTAATCATTCCCACCAGTTTAAAGATGAGAAATGTTTAAAAATATAATGTGTTTGAAATTATACAAATGTAATACGCTTTGTTAGTCTGTCATTTTAAATGGTTTGTAAAGTCCTTCCTCAGAGGATTGGACTTAAATCATTCATTAACTTGAAGCTGATTGCTCTGTCCTGGAAAGGGGGAAGAACATGGATTTCTCAGATGTAACCCAATTTCTTACCAGTAACAAAAACAACCTGATGAAATTCAGTTACCAAAACCATCTATCATACCCCAGGCAGAAGCGTAAATAAATTAAATTGCCAAATGAGCTCCTTCAGCAAAGTCTAACTTTACTGGGAGTTTTCAAATTAACATTTCACTTGCTTCAAAGTTTGAAAAAAGAAAGAGAGAAAGAAAGAAAAGTAGGTCAGCATGTTTCCCCAGCATGTCTTTCTGACTCCATTAAAACTGTCTGTCAGATGACTAACCATGCCTGTAATCCAACTAAAAGCATGTTTGCTTTCTGTTGCACTTTTTGCCAGGGGAAAGGAAGAATTCTACTTAGTTTTAATGCTGAAATTTAGGTAAATCTCTCCAACGTAAAACAATTTCCCCACATTTACTTACCAAATCTGTTTATATCAACAACAAGCAACTGGTTATGGATGCACGGCACTGAGAAATGATCCCAGAGCTCATTAAATGCCGAGCAGCCACAGGCACCGCCTGTAGGGCTTTAAGCTACAACTTGTAGAAGTCAGGTTTCAGAGCTGTTGTCTGATTGACAGACTTTTCATGAGACTTAGATTTAAAAATTTAAGAGCTTTCAAAAACATGCAAGCATGCAAACAAGTACTGGAGTAAAGTAAGACTGGGCAAAACCATTCCTGTTCATCTTGGACCCAAGGAAATTAAAAATCCCAACGCCTTATGATCTTTCCTTTTCCTTTTATAGAATTAGCAGCTGAGTGTTATTTGAGTTAGGATAGAAAAAGTGTTATTTCTACTGCTTGTACAGTACATCTGCTTTAAAAAATCCTTTGCACTTTCCACATGAGTGCTGAAGAACTGGAGATTAACTGTTCCGATGTATTTTAAAATGAGCATGTGATTCAAAGTCAAACTAAAAACAAATCAAGGCTATTTTTAGAGCACAGTCCTAGGGCCAGCATCCCAGCAGGAGGAGCTGCAACGTGTCAGCTGGCTTATCACAGACACGGCAATGGAAAACTCCCTCTGCTATAACAATTCATAGAGCAGATGAAAGCAAGTCCTAGGAGCCTGACAGCAGCAGAGGGAAATCCATGGCCTCATCTACTTATGTAGAGATCTTCCTAAACTGTCTTTGAGATCTTACTGGTTTCTGAGCTCCTGCTTTCTATCTTCCACACCATCAGCACAGGAGCTGCTCTCTGCAGAGAGGCCAGCACGAGCTTTGTTTCTTTGCCTGCTGCAGAGGCACCTCCCCTATGCAAGACCATCTCCAGTAAAGTGATCACTAGGAAAACGAAGAAGCGAGTCTGCAGATACAAACCATCAGGAAGATGTATGCATGCTCACATATGTTTCTTCTAAAGGGAAAGACCAAATATATATCTCCTCTGATACAGAGTCCTTCAGGCACACTCGGGTTGCCGCGGTTCAGACTTCCCAGAACTCTTGGGAACAATTTACTGCATTTCTCATGAACCTTGGCTACTGTAGATAACATTTTCAGGTTGGCCTGACAACCAAATAAGCCATGTTTAGCTTCAAGGCCCAAGACACTGGCAATTTGCTTGTTCCCAGACTGATATTTATCTCATCAACATTTCTCCGTTCTTTGGATTCAACATCCCAAAATAAGGGAAAAAAAAAAAAAAAAAGGGCATTTAAAGGGAGCAAAAAAGATAGCAGAGAAACCACAAGGTGCCAGTAGAGAAAGCACAAGCCGCATGGCGCAATGGCAATTAGGAGAAAAAGATGCATCAAAGATGCCCTGCATCCCCAAACAAGAAGACGATCCGAATGAGGAATACAAAGCAGTGAACTGAGTGCATAAAGGAAGAATGGGAGCTCTGAAACAAAGCCTTTGAGGTCATGGGATTGGGGTCTCAGCAGTTATGTCTGCATGACCAAGCAAATGCAGCCTCTGCGTCGTGCTTACAAGTGCTGGGACTGGGTAGGACTGGCTACCTCCGGATTTCCCATCTGCTCTTACAGCAGCATTGCCCAGCACAGCACAGGGCAGAAAGGATAACCCAGGATTTTCCAGGCCATGAAAGCCTTTGGGATACTAAACTGAAGAACAGGTAAAGGCTACCTGCAATGGCAACACAAATGCATCGAGCCAGTGTCTTCACATGCACTACCTGGAATAATGCTATAAACCGAAGTGGGGAACAAGAAATAACAGAAAAAGGCCATGGAAAGAACCAGGTCCATGTTGAGAAGTGATTTTGTGTGAGATATCTGCCCAAAATGCCTTTTACTGGGAAACTTACAGAAGAAAGCATGTGATGATCCCTAAAACACCCCAAAGATGTGAAAAACAAAAATTAGACCTGTCTCAGTGCCAACTGTCCTCAAGGAAGAGCTGGATCTCCAGAGAAAGTGGCACGTGGCAGGACCGCCACAGAAACCTGAGCTGTAAGCACCAACAGACAGGCATTAGCCACACCATGGGTTCTGACAATATGCATTCCCACAAAACAAGGAAGAGTTCAATTAAGGTCTGAGGCCTTTGCTAGAGCACTGAACAGCAGCACACACTTCTCCAGAGTGTGCTGCAGGTGTAACCAGAAATCAGACTGTATGCACATTACACTTTTGCTGGCTCCAGTTATCTATAATGAAAGAAAAGTTACTTGCACAAGGACTCTGTGTTGCTCAGCTGAATTTCTTCCACAGGACAAGACTAAGAGCATTTCAGAAAATCCTTTCTTAAAGCACCTCTCTTTCAGAGCATGGTTAGGTACTGCAGTACAAATGATTAGCATAATAACTTTAGAAGTGTCACAAATTTAATAAAACACCTTGTTAAGCAAAAACGTAAGAAAGGCACACATTTACAGTCGCCGAGGACTAGGACTGATGGATGCAGACAAAGGCTGCAGAGAGTACACAAGCCCTGGTAACTTCTGCCAGGATCCGTGTTGTCATAGAGACAGCAGAGAGCGTTGAAAAGTTCACCACGGTAGCTATACCTTAGTGGATAAGTCTTAATGTAACTTCCAGCTGAGGACATGTAATCAATCTCTGTATGAGCTTATTGAAGGAATTCCCTTTATGCTTACTCAGTCCTCAAGAGCCCAGAATGAGGGAAAAGGTTTTAAAATATATATTTTACTACTTTTAAAGACAAGCCAAGTCTTAGAGCTTCCTTTGGATTGGGGGAGTAGGGGTGGTGGTGGCAGGAAGACAACTACTTCTTTTGAAAAAGAAATCATGTAAAACATTAAACACTTGATAAAGATGTTCAATTAAAAAAAAATCCAAAACACCAACACCACCAAAAAAAAAAAAAAAAAAAAAAACCACAAAAAAAACAA
>VXAY01001328.1:2535839-2579343 GCA_013399855.1 Oxyruncus cristatus
CCAAACACCACAAAAAAAAAAAAAAAAACCAAAAACCAAACAGCACGGAAATAGTAATTCTAGGGCAGCCTGGCAAGTTTGGCCACATGCAACAGTGTCTCCCTCTTTTCCCAGACATTTTCCCTACAGAGATGCTCACAGTCCTGGCATCTCACTGCTGCTCTTCTCCCATCAGGTTTAATCACCTCATTCCCTTTTACACCGCTAAACACGAGACTTCTCCTGCTCCTGTTCCGTCTTCCCACTCCATGCTTTTCTCCTGGCATCTCCCTCTCCAGTGGCATTTGACCGCTGGTTTACCTTTAGCAGGGCAGCAGCGCCCCCTGACCCTTCTTGGGTCCCTGCTCCGGGCTCTGTCCCACCACTTGGGAGGTATGGGATGCTGGAGCCCACAACAAGCAGCGCAGAAACAGTGCCAGGGGTTGTTTATTGGCTGAGGTCTTCAATTCTCAGCTTACACAATTATGGTTTTCTACGCAAGAATGAGGGGGGGGAAAAAAATTTGCAGCACCAGCGTTACAGCTAAACTAACTGTTACAGCTATTTGCGTAATGCCTGAAAGGCAAGGAACAGAAGAAAAAGAGAACCTTAGATGCTGCTCATACTTTTCCCCAACATTTTAGGATATAAAGATCAGACTAATTACCAAACAGTCCTGAGTTGAGCAGGGTTCACTAATCACACACTGCTTGAGGAATTAGGAGAGAACTTACTTAGCCGCATCATGAAAGGTGCCAATAAATTGTTCAGCTGGAGAGTTAACATAATAAAAAAAAAAATCATTTTTTATGTTATTTTCTTTAGCAGTTTATTAATTGCTGCCTGAAATACTTTTCTGAGAGACAACGAGCTGCAAATGAATTCATGGGCTATTAATCTGCTGTACATGGCACTGGAGGGAAAGCTCATTAGGTGAGCTGATGCAATTACTGCTATTACATAACCATCTTCACAGAACATAGAGTAAATTATGGATAATAACATTCAATCTAAGTTGCTCCTTTAAACATTAAAGCTGGCAAGCAAAAGCTATGCAAAATCAGGGGGAAAGGCTAAAACACAAAAGAGGCAGACCCCAAAAGGAGAAAAGAAAAGCCGATCTGCTTCTTTGAAGAAAACAAACCGATATGAAAAGCAAGAGATGCTTGTTTAACCATGGGAAACAATGTGCAACAAGTAGAACCCAGTTCTCTACAAGAGAATTTTAATTGTATATAGATCATTTTCAGCCACTCAGCGTAACAAAGTGTGCATTATCTCTGGCAGAGCATAGGCTGACACTGAAGCACTGTGGATTTTGTTGCAGGAAGACCCTTCCCGTTGGCTTTGCTCTCATCTTAAAAAAAAAAATCTCCCTGCCAGTGATATTGAAAGTTTGGCATTAACTTCTAAAAGTTACCAATTTCTCAGTCTGAAAAAAGTAAATACAACCTTTCCTATCTGATCAGCAACTGAAAAAAATCTCCAAACCAATCCAACCTTAATGAACAAAATGAAAATAACGTGATCTCTGTGGTTGGGGCACAGCTTCCCCACTATCTATACACTTCAATTCTTAATTTAATTAGTATTTTTCACAGTTTACATCTTTCTACCTTCAAAGCACTTGCAACACAAGGTCTCCCAGCCCCTGTAAAAAGACACCATTTTCACCTCTAAAGTTAGGAATGATAGTCTAATCAGCTCATAGCATTTAGAGAGAGGAATTGGTCCCAGAACAGAATTCAGGTGTTTGTGGTTTCCACTCTGATATTTAGCTCCTGCCCCTCGAGAAAGAAAAGCGAGTTAACAGGTGAGGCAACTGCACTGGAATTTCTGAAAAAGCCCCCAGCCACTGTGTGGTATTTAGGCTTCCAGTTAAAAATCTAGCTGTAGCAAAGCAGAAACCATTCCTAAATCCAGTGATTCCTGCTGGCTAAAAAGAATAAAAATAAACCAGTTCAGTTCTGACTAAAAGCATCTAAATAAAGATTTCATGCATTCTAATCAATTTGCTTTAAAAATTACATCAGTGGAATCTGCATGAATGTCTCAAATGCAACTATGCGCACTAGCCCTCCCCTCAGCCACCCATTGAGGATGGAATCATGCTTCCCTAAGGAGTCTGAAAAAAATGAAAGAAAAATATAAAATACAAACATGACAGTTCTTCAAGTCGATGTTTCCTGGTTGCCAATTTAAACCAGAATGAAAATAAGTAAATCCATTCATTCTATTGTTCAGTAGCAGAATGCGATCGTATGTTCTAAGAAGCATGAACATTTATATATTATAAGACTCAAACCAGTGACAAGGATTAACAGACATTTCTGTGTGAGTTTAAAAAAACAAAAACAAATACAGAGCACAGAAACTGGATTCTCTCCTCTTCATGATAATTTCCCTACATTCCCTCCCTTCCTCCTGCCCTCCCTCCAGAGAGGTTAATTGTAAGCAGATTTAAAAAAAAAAAAAAAATGCACTGAAGCAATCTGGAACAATTCTGTACCTTTATAAACATAATTTTGCTTTATTAGAACTCACTGCAGACGTTTATGCCAGTATGGAGGGCTTCTCTGCAGTGCACCCTGCTACGTGGGCTGGGTTGTGTCTGATGAGATCCCAAAGATCATCAAGTACAGTGACAGTCCCTGCAGCCTGCAAATTTTATGAAAGAGGATGGAAGAGCTGCTGGGCTAAGCTGGACAGCTGTGGTAAAGGGAAGCTCTCTTTTCTTCCCACTTGTACCTACAAAAAAAAAATCAGCTTAGGTTTTTTTTAAGGGCTGGCTTCACTTTACAAAGCATCTTGTTCCAGCATCCAGCATTAGTGCTGGAGAGTTTTGCCCAGCTTCCTGCGTGCTCCCTTAATTGCAGGAGGCAGTGCCATATGTATGACCCCTCACCAGCTCCTGAGCACGGAGGTCCATGCATCCAGGCAACAGTGAGCTTCTTGCTGGCACCTGGGGTCAGCCCAAGGATGGTGCTCCAACATCAGCTTAGAGATCACGTAATAGAAGGGCAAAGGTTAGTTTCCTAAGGCACTCCATCACATAATGAACCACTGTCAGCCTTAGCGGCCTTCTCACTTCAGCAGCAGCTAAAAAAAAGAATCGTATGTGACCACCACTTGTCTCTACATGGTTATTAAAAAAAATTAACACGCTGGAAGGGTAAGAAGGACAGAAGTGGTGTGGAGCAGGGACAAGAGCCTCAGCTGCACCTACATACCCCTAAGAACCCACACATGAACTGAGGTGGGACAGCCATACAGCAGTCCCCAAACCTGATGTGGTGCTGGTGGAGGGGCTGACTCCAGGCCATGACACCGAGAGGCGCAGCTCAGGTTACAGAGACAGCTCAGGAGTTTCTGAAGGAAAGGTATCTGATGAGAGACAACAGGGCTTTATTTCAAGCTGTGTTTTGCCCTGTTGCAGGAAGATAAGGCAGTCATCACTAAGTCGTTTCCCCTCACACCCTTTGTCTTGTCTGTTTGGAGCACAAACTTTTTGCAACAGGAACTATACAATGGAAGCCAGTCCCTACACTAGTGGGATCCAGTTTCAGCGGGTCTTGCAGATATTATCACAAGGCAAATAGCTACACTCCTGCCCTGGAGGCAATCTTGTTATTGACCTCTCTTGATCAGATCTGGGGAGTAACAAGGGGTCCAAGATAACTTTTTTCCCCCTTCACGAACAAAACAACCTATAAAGAAATGCAAATTCGGTGCATTCCTTCATCATCTCACTTCATTCTCTGAAACAAGATAAAAGCGTACAAGAAACACTCAGTAGCTCTTCTCTTTCAAAACACTGTACCCCCACTCTTAAGACCCTACTTATCACACTGGGTAGGCACCCAGTTCCCATCTCTTCTCTGATGTTTGAGTGGAAGGCTCATTAAGCTCAAAGGAAGTTGCATATGCAAGTACTTTTGAATGCCCTTTAAAGGCAGAACAAATAAACACAGGACTGTAGCTTTCAAGCACAGATTACTCTGTATACTGAAAATCAGCATCTATTCCTCCTTAGCTCCTGGGAACAGACCTTGGGGTTCCTATTTGCAGATGCCCACCTCGATTATTTTCCCCTTTTGGGACTGGTTTGAGCATCCTAGGCTTGTTTCCCTGTGAGATTTCTCTGATACTTTTTTCTGTCCTTTGTTCATGGCTTTCACGTTACAAGGCAACAGAACTGTAAGAAGACAGAAAACCAAAATGTGAATAATGCACTGGGGGGAAAAGAAAGACCTATATCTGGTAAGAAAAAGCCTAGTGACAGATGTGTCTTTGTTTACATAAACTTCTAAAGAAATAGAGTTGAAACCTAGAGATATGTATGAAAGAAGGTCAGATAAGAAAATACTTTTTCAAATCTCTTAAGAGATGAAAAGCTCCTGTTTATGAAGGGATAACACAGAATCACTGAAGACTTAGTTCTTAAACCCAGAAGACAAGACACACTTCATTCAAACTGATGACATTTAAAATAATTTCTCTGTTCCTTTGCAAATGCCTTCTACAGAAATGCAGGCAGAGGACATCCCTCACTTCTCCCCAGGATTCTCCGTTCCCCCTCCAACCTGCTATCCCCATTTCAGGGCCTGTAGTGGTTTGAGATAAAAGCAACTGCCAAAGGGCAATTTCACTCAGTTCACCCCAGGAAACAGGCAGAGCAAAACCTTAATTCTTGCTGGCAAAGTTCCAGCTACCCTATGGGAGAAAACAATCCATCACCTAAAAGGCAGTAAGCCTTTATAGTTTATCCAAAGTAACTTTGGTTAACATGTTAGAAATACTGCTGCTATTTCCAAAACCTATTCCGATGTGACGTTACAGCATTTAATAAGATTACTATTCCACGTCAGCAATAAAATCCTTAAGAACTCAAGGCCAACAAGCCCTCAGGTGAGAAAAGTGCTTTTTCTTCTCTTCCAAACTGCATCACACTGTTTTCATCACAGAAAAAAGCTTCATCTGCACAGATACATATGCAGTGAAACATGTATCAATAAAATCCTCCTCATTCCCTCTTTGATCTTTGTTTTTAGCCTACCTTCTCCTTTACTCCCATCATGGTTTCCACTCCAGCATACCTATACCTAAGTGCACTTCAGGCACACAAGAAAACTAGAAAACCCAATAAGGACAGTGAAATAATGAAAACCCTAAGACCTCTTTCCCCAGTAGCTTGAAACTTTTCTAAAACCACGATTTCATGTTTCCATGAAAAGGAGCAGGAAACACAGCACAAAGTTTCTAAAGGTATATCTGGTTCTTTCTCCACTCCTCAACATTCTTTCTCTGAGAGGAAAGAGAAAGTGGGAGAAAGAAACAGGATGCAATGAGGAGGGACAAGTGTAACCTTAGGACTGCTTTGACTCCTTCCCAAGTACAGAGAATGGAACTACTGGGATGTCCCACATAATTCAGAAAGGCAAAATGCTGAAGATGAGAACTGGTTTAAATTGCAGTTCAGATATAAATGTCATATCATTGTCTATTTTCTTTTCCTTTGGTCTTAAAAATCATTCTTGTGGGTAAATTAAAGTTAAGAAGTGGTGTTGGGCAATTTTTCCTCCTCTCTTATGTACACAGTGCAAATTTCTGTAGTATTTATTATTGGAATTGACCTACTAAAATCAGGAACATCACTGATAGAGGTCAAAACCCTCAACAATTCAACAAATCACTACATCAAAGACTTTTTTGCTACTGCAATAAATCCCATTTAAATCCCAAATGAGAAAGTTTCAGAAGCATTACCCCATAAGGACTTGAGAAAGGCTTTTTTAGCTATATTTTCAGGCTTGATGCAGATATCAATAAACTGGAAAAAGAGAAAAATCCCATATTTCCACAAGAATACTTTAAAATGTTAATTTAAGGGGCAAACTGAGATTTCTAGAAAAGAAGGGAGAGGAAAATCCCTTAGGTTTCTGGTGTGCTTGGCGGCACTTCTGCACAGCCAGGTTTACTGGCTTTGCAGGTTTAGAAGAGGATTTGCCGGCTCGTTCCACCTTTCAGTGAGTGTCCAGGCAGCAAAGACAGACGGCTCAAGGCCATTATACCATCAGCTTTGTAGAATGGCACAGACTGGTGCTACTGCTAAAAGAGGGCCCTCTGGCACAAGCACCTGCACTGGGATGAGGGAGAAGGTGTAAGGCTGAAGAAGGCTGCTGGCCTAGGCTGACTCCAAGCCCAGCAAAGCCTCAAGCCAGTCTGCAGGGCAGAGAAAGGACCGAAACCAAACTTGAGAAGCCACTACTCTTCCCCTTACACCCTTGTCCCAGGAAGCCACTTCTAGAGCAAATGGGAGATAATCCAAATCTTAAAGCAAGTACCTGTGGGTCTGTTCTTTCAGAAAACCTGACAAAACCACCCACTTGGCATTCTCGCACTCACGTGGGGTGGCCACACCTCGCAAACAGTGTGTTGCACCAAAAGGTCTTAACTGATCGCATTAAGGCTGTGAAGTTAAGGACTCAGAAGTTCATAAAGTAGAGGTCTAAAGTTGTGTACCAAATTCATACTCCCTTCTTGACCTATGAATATAGACACTGGCTTCAATCACATAATTGCATAATAATTTTTTCCCTTAAAACTGCCACACATACGTAGGACACGACAAACAATAAATTGTTTCTGAAGACAACTTACATTCTTTGGACATTCCCACTTCAAAGCACTTCTGTAGTCTGCAGTACTGGCAGCGATTTCTGGTAACTTTATTGATAACACAGTTTTTATCTCTGTGACATGTGTAAACCATGTTCTTCTGGATACTCCTGCGGAAAAAGCCCTGAAATTAAGGAAAAAAGAAATGAAGTAAACTGTTGAGCTTCCCATAGCCCTTAGAGACAGGCATTAATGTTCCTTTAAAATAACAAAGATAAATTTAAAGTTATGGCTGAAGTATGGCATCTTTAAAGATTCGGTCTTACTATACATTAGCACTGTTTCTTGCAACATACTACTCATCTCTTAAATAAAAACTAATTATACAATGCAAACTAAGGCCAAAATAAATAAGAATTAGTAAGAGCATTCAGGAAATTAAGTCCCAGATTTTACAAAAAAGCTCAAATAAAAATGGTTAGGACTTATGGATGTAATTAATGAGTTGAGTAAAGAGCCTTCCCAACAGATCCACTTGCAAGTCAAACACTTGTCCAGTAACCAATAGACTCCCTCAGCCTAAAGGTCCTGTGTATTTTGTTACTGCAGAGATTCTCTAGTTTGAAGGCTACATGTCAAAAGAGAAATAATTTGAAACCCAGGTTTCTTAGTTGCTGAAACTCCTACAGCAATTAATGAGGCTTCTGCAGGCTGAAGAGTTCCAGCATCAGGTTATTGAGTTGTGAACTTGTAAAAGTTGCCAATTACAGCACTTTTTTTCTTACTCAGATACAGCTGTGAAAATAATCAAGTAATTACAATGATCTTGAACAGAAATTAAAGAAACCTAGAGGTCTGGTTTGTACTTAAGGAACACCATTTCATTGGACGCTTCCTTCTACAAGTGAAAAAGAGAAAAACAGCCATAAATGGTAAGGTTAGGTGGCACAGAAAAAAGGCAAACCCCAAGTTAATTTCTTTATCTGCACTATATCTCAAGCTTCAGATAATATCATATAATAATGAAGAAAAAAAAAGAGGATTACTTTAAGCATTTTAGAGCTCAACCAAAGATACTCAGTGAAAGATTTCTGCAACAGACATTTGGAAGTTTGACAGCACTATTTAACCTTCTCACTCAGATTTTGAAAATCATTTCAGCAAGCACCAGGGTCAAATTTCAGTCAACATTGCAGCATTATGGAAGAATAGTTAGCAATTTAATATTTGTTGGAGGGCTTGAGAGGTTAAAACTCTTCATCCAGCCACATGTTTACACCCTACAGGAGAGCTGTAAACTTGATGCCGCAGATGATAGCTCTGTGCCCACAATGCATTTGTCTAAAGATGCAATCATGGTAAGCTATGGAATTGGCTTTACTAGAAATGCTCACCGAGATACACGAGTAGTTCAAAAGCCAAAAACCCTATCAGTCAGAGTTAACTGGGAGAGTTTCTGCCTATATGATCAGGGAGTGGTAGGGCAGGCAGTAAAGGCTGGTCATAAATTCCTTGTACAGCCAACATGCTATAGATGCTAATGTTATGAAAATACCTCAGATTCACTCAGAACTGAAAAATGCCTCCTTAATCACATAACCCCTGGCAAAAGTTTTCTGTAGCTCTTGTACGGGCAAGCCTCATCCTGAGGTTAGCTCCTCTGATTTAGGGGATATTTCATACTACCATCAAAAAGGTAAATAAAAACTTTCCACTTCTTTTCCTTAAGCTACTGGACACAGAAGAATAATTTAAAGCTATTTGTTTAGGCAATTAAAACCTTTTAAGTTATCAGTAACACTGCTATTTTATATTCCACTCTTCTGATCATAACCACTGCTTGAATCTTTGCAATGGCAAGTATGGCAAGCGTGTGTGTACATTTGTTTACTTGCCAAGAGAAAATCTATGGTAATATTCGCTTATTCCTTTCTTGCTTTGATATTTCCCTAACTGTGATGCCTGGCTCTGCGGTAGTTCCTGTTGATGCTAAATATGACAGTGAGGAGTCTATGGCATCTATTGGGGTTTAATTCAACAGCAGAACTGTGCTGGATCAAGGGTCTCTCCACAGCTTATTCAGTCACCACTTTGTAGCTGGAAAGATCCGGGGGAAGCCAAGACTGGTGGCTTCCAGGGCAGCCACCCCAGCTTAATCCAGTGCTGCACGGGAATTAACAGCCACAGCCACCGACGGAATCACTCTCCTGCCACCAGCCTGACATGGCCCAAATGAACAAGTCACCCAATACTGGTAAAGGAAGAAACAGCCTTCTTCAAATGTGTCTGTACTTCACCAAAATATAAAAGGCAGCTAATGGCTGACTGATCAGCTGTTCTGATATTTAGATACAGGGTCTGCGTCCTTATAAGCTGGGGTTTAATTACAGCCCATCAGGATGGAAAGTAGAGGAGGTTGCCTCAGTCCTTACCATACAAAGTTGACCACACAGCCCAAAAGAAAACCACAATCCAGCTTCTGCAGACAGTAAGTATAAAGCATTCATGAACTCATTATTAATATAAAAGGCTTAAGAAGAACAGTTTTGGAAACAGCAGATCTCCAGGTTAAAATGAAGACAGTTTCCTCAACAGCCTAACCTCCCCAGGCAATGCCTTCCACAGAATGAAAGATATAGATGAGGACATTAATCGTGGAAGCTTGGACTGTTGTTTTACAAATTACTTTTTGACACCTGTATTTGATTTTCCTCCTGGAGTTATTCAAGGAACAGAAAGAAAATGAACTTGTTTGCATAAAATATTCAGGTGAAAAAAGATGTAACGTGGTCCTGCTCAAAACTAAGGACATGGTTCTTGACAGTATATTACTGCCCATTCCCAAGTATCCTCAAGACAACACTGGGATACTATTCCTATCAAGATTTGTGGCACACTCATTTTTAAACCTCAAAAATGCGTCACCAGAAAGATTTGATTTTGAAGTTTTCCTCTGCACAGCACTAAAATGCCCGGATTATAAATACCTTTGCAGATAAATCCCTAAGCAAAGCCATCCTAGGGGGAGAGACAGGAATTCAGGCACCAGCGAGTGAGAAGCGTTTGCTGGGCGCTGGGGCTCAGTCTCCCCACACGACTCCATAAGCTTGGTGCCCTGCAGCCACAACTTTTAAGTAGCACTGCAACCAGGGTCATGCTCAGAAACATTTCCTGAATCTGGGCTGAAAAAACCCAGAGTGTCCTGTCTTTCCCTCTGCAGGTGTTTGGACCTTGTCTGCAGCTCTGCAGCGAAAGGAAACCTCAGAGGACACAGGGATGGGCAGAGCGGGTGCTTGCTGCCCAATTAAACAGAAAAGCACATTTAAATCATGTCAAGGCGAGGTTCCAAATAGCACAGGTGTAGCACTGGCCTTTTCACTAAAAATAGCAAAATTAGGAGCAAGCCTAAGTTCTCCTCCAAGTCCTTTTTGTCAAATGATTCCCATTCGATCTCACCACCCCAAAAACCAAGTTGGTTCAAAAACCAAGAAAATCCAAATGTGACCTGCCCTTAAGAAGTTGTCAGAAACTTCAGAGACAGCAAAACTCCACTGCTTATAAATCAATCAATTTCTACTGCCTTCTGGCTCTTGGAAAACAATCTACTACATACTACGATACATTTACCTTAAAACAAATCTGTTTGGCTGAATATTTACATAAGCCATTTTTTATGCAAATATTTTAGCATCCTGTCCAAATTAACACCCTGTGAAGGGAGATGAGACATTCCTCTGCCAAAAACAATCGCAAATGATTCTTTCTTTGTAATTTAAAATTCCCTATGAATATAAAACAAAAATCCCATTCTGTGAGACATAAAACATTACTGTCATACATAAATACTGTCATACATAATTGTTTTTCATAGCACCTACAAAGTACTTGAATTTAGGGTAGAGGAAGCTACTGAAGGCCTATCGGGAACAGTGATTTGCTCCGATATTCCTTTCATCCACAACTTTTGAAAGGAACCTGGATCTTGTTTTTTATTTTAGCAAAGACAAAGCTTTGTGGAAATAACACTTTTGAATTAATTCTGTTTTTCTCGGCTGCTTTTATCAGCATCCTTTCCACAGAACATTTTGGACAAACATTTCAATTTGTAATCTCATCTTTTCTGTGCACCACGCCATGCTCCTCCCAGGCTCACCAATCTTGTTATCTTAATGGATGACAGATAGAGTATCACTCTGACCATGCCACATTAGGCATCCTCATTTACCCAGTGCAAGGAAAAAACGCTGAGTATAAATTATTCAGAAATCTATTGTATCAGCGTGTGTTCTCTGAGCATCCACCAGTGGCAGAGCAGATAGATTATTTTTCACTTTTAATTGTGTTGATATCTTATCTGTCCCACTGAAAGCAGAGAGTGATATGTGAAACCCCATGTATGTATCAACCAGCAAATAAACCCAGGTTCCTGTGGCTATTGCTTAGAAGTAAATAATCTATTTTGTCAATCTAACTTCAACACAATGCTGAAAAAAACACCTCATCCCATTCACCACTTACTTTCGTAGCATTTGTCTGTGACTGCTTCAAACTTTGAGAGCTCAGTACAGGACATTGTATATAGAGACAGGTGCCTATAGAGAATATTAACTATTTCAGTAATATTTTGAATGCCATTATGCCACTGGCTATCTGAATACAAAAGACCTCATTAAGGATGAGCCCTCAATATAAGGTAAAGTGTTTAAGCTCGTGAAGCCTTATGGATTTGTTAGCACGAATTGATACCCTTACATTTCTCATCAGGAATCTATATAACTCCCTCTCCTTCACTGTCCAGTTGATTTTGGCAAGGTAGATGATTCAGAGCCCAAGTTATGCACGTTGCATGAAGAGATGGATCATTTGATCTCAACAATGTCTTAAAAATATCTTGCCAGCACAGGGCATGCCAAATCTTATTTGCAGGCGTAGTGGGCTTACAAGCTGAAAACTTGCACTGCAAGCCAGGGACAGAGTAATCAGCAGAGAAGGGCTATTGCGAGCTCAATCTGTTTGAACAGCCTGCTCAGTTCATCTGGTTCAGCTTTGATTACCCCCAAATACAGGCAGCCAGCTATGACTCCTGCAGATTTAGAGGCTATTCTTTAGTAAATTTGCAAAATAAGCTTCTGAGTGAAGCATACTGCTACTTTATCGCAAAAGAAACAAAGGAGCAGGAAGGACTTTTCTATGGTACAGGTTATCAGTCATTTATAAACTCTGACTGAGCTCTGAGAGGAAAGATAAATACCAATAACCACCGAAAAGAAAATCCAGCCTACCACATAACCTGAAACCTCTGCCATTAGCTTTATTCTGAAATAGAGGCTGGGCAAATATGTACCTTTTTTTCTGTGATGCATAGCCTCTTCTCAGTCTCTCTATTTTAATCGTTCAAGTTACCCCCTATCCTTGCTAACCCTGTAAAATGTATTTAGACAAGTTAAAGACCCCATTCCTACTCCCTCTGGAGCATCAATAGTAATGGGATCTGCACAAAACTACTTTGTTCTGTGACTAGGGAACTGCCCAGGTACCTTCATGAACTGAATGTTTACAGTACTTCTATTAACAGGTAGCAGGAATCAAGGAACAAAAAAACATTGCTCACAAAGTCCTGGTAGGACCAGCAGCCATTGGGGCAGAGACACAGAGTTTTTACTTGTTAACCAGGAATATTTCCACTGAAAGGCCTTGGTAACGTGCAAAACTCACAAGTGTAGTTACATAGAAAGGCTTACAAAGAACCTAAAATTCAGCATACGCTGCTCAGGAATACCATACAGACAAAACACACTGCAAAATGGCTGCAGCCAGAATACGAGACCCCACAAGTAATGAAAGCTACCAAAGCAGCTATCTAAGAGGAAGCTCAAAATGAGCTTATTCCCAGTTGCACAGCACTTTTCCGGGATGTCTGCACTGTCTATCACACTTTGGAAGTCACGGCTTGCAGAATAAACAAATTAATTGTCTGACATTTTGGCTGGAAACCACCGCTGGCACAAAATGGAAGCAGCGACAACAATAAGTAAAGGAAGGCTCACTGCCAGAACGCAGGGAAATTGTGCTGATGGTGTACGTCAGGGCAGGACAGGCAGATCTTTGCAAAAACAAACGAATAAATGCTGTTAAATGCCAATAGCTTGTAGAGAGCACCTAGAGATGCCAGCCAGCCAGTGGAGGAGGAGCTGGGCACCAGCTCACCCTGGGAAGGGCTCTGGGTTTATCTGTCACTGCTCGTACTTCCAGCAGAATCTTTCCGCTCACCATCCACATTTCTGCTCATCTAGCCATTTACTCTGCAGATGGAGAGCAGCCATAAGATTCTATGGCCAAAGAAACATGAATTTGCTATTGAAACCAGCGTGGCAGTGATTTTTATTCTTTTTAATTGACAGAATTCAAAACACTTAATAAAAATAAGCACCTTGCATACAGAAATACGGACCTGTGGACCTAAGAGCAACCCACTATGGGGACAAAATGTCTATTATCTTTTGATAATTGTTACACAAATGGAAAAGTTTGAAATGTTTCAGGGTTTTCTCATTTCTTAAAGAGAGAAAAGGGCCCAAAGGACATGGACAGGCAAATAAGGAAGTCACTCCTCTCTAAGCTACCACAATGGGGATGTTCATCTGGAACTGCAAAAAATTCTCCAGCAAAGACAGGGCAGGCCATGCTTGGTAAATCCTAATAGTTTCTAAGGTGAAAAAGGTCTTGCAGGCTTCAGAGGGCAAGAAAAAAAAATTCTGATGACAGTTATTCGTGGGGCTACTAATGCCACTTAGCCATTAGCCACTACTGAGGCTGGAAACAAACACCATTTTTTACAAAGCCCTATGCCAACACATCTTCTGATTCCACAAACCTTGGTCTAGCGTCAAAACCATGCCCCAAACCAAACACTGACTACGTGGGTTTTTTTGTTTGTTTTTTTTTTCCCCAGGGAGTTTGAAACACTTCTGCTGGCCAGCTGGCAGAAAGGCAGCTAACAACAAAACAGGGGAGATGTGATCCATCGGCTACAAATCTGCAGCAACCGGAGTCTTCCGGCAAGGGTACCACGGCATCCCTGCAACTACAGACGGATTTTTCCACAATTTCGATTTTCACTGAACTCCTGACCTTTTTAGCAAACATGTCAAAGTCTCCAGACAGAACAGTCATCACCTTGAAACAATATGTGAGGGGAAAGAACGGCTGAGATTTTTTGCTTCTCCACTTCACTGATTTAAACAGAGAGGAAGGCACTGGTATGTGCTTCCATCTGCTTTCTCCAAATTAAAAAAAAAAAAAAAGGAGATGGAATGTATATAATTAAAAAGTTACAGTTAACTTCCTTTCAGTCATGTCTGTAGGATGATTTTTGGCCTGCTAGGGAACTCCAGATGGAAAGAATAATGAACATAATTTAATACAAATAACAGGAGATCAAAGAAGCGCTTTTCTGAGTTGCAGCACACTGAGTTATTTCACACAGTTTAATGGAGAACTCAGGAGTGAATTATTGCATTTTGCTGTTGTCTTTATTTTTGTTTATGCAAATCAATTACCTTTAACCTAATTTGTGAAGGACCAGACCTATAACCCAATAAAACCATAAAATGTCACTAGGATGGTCGTACAACCGGCCAGCACTTATCCAAAAGGCTATATGTTGTTAACCGCTCATCGTTTTTTTCCTTTCTTCCCCTCCAGTGCCTCAGGATTTATACCACCAATTAAGACAATAATGAGTGCCCCAGGTTGACCTCCCAGGAGCAAGAATTAATTAAGCGCAGTATTTCTTCGTAAAGAATGACACTTTTCCGAACCATTTATGTAGCTGCCCTCCTGCATAGAATCACAGTATCACACGGAAGACTTTCCATATTGTTATCCCTTGACTGTATGACTGACTTTGGTTTACACTTATAATTCCTGTCTTTGTTTTTATGCATTGGGTTTTTGGGTAGTTGGAGCAGGGCGACCATTTTCCAAAGACAATGTCACAATTTTACCAGGACATACACGGGATTTTTTTGCACAGAACTACAACAGAAAGACAGTAAACAAAAGCTACTCTAACCGAAGTAGCGGACCTCCTAGTGAAAACAAACAAAAAATCTCCACCACGCTATGCCCATGCAGTGACATGCAGATTCCTGTAGCAGGCAGGACAAGGAAAAGACTCATGTTAGCTATGCAATTACCATGCTGCAATTACTTGTAGCAGTCCCTCAAATTAACCTCTCCTTTTAGCTGCTGGCAGAGATGGAAACACGCAAAGAGGAAAAGGCAAGCTCAAACACAAACCTACATGGGAAAAAGAAGGTGTGTGCATGCTCCACAGAAATTGCCCTCACAGGCAGGCTTTGTATCCTCCTCCTCTTCCCCTCCCAGCTTTCCCCACAAAGGCTTGAAGAGTTCCCGCACATACTTGGCTCCAGGGTTATTTATCTGAAGAGGCACAAGAACTTTATTTAACTGTCAGGCAATACAAAAATCCGTGCATTTCTGCACCATCTGAAATTTATAGAGGCGCTAGTTTCTAACCCACTATCAGCAACTGAATGTTTACAGCTCAGCTGAAATAATAATGCAAAGTATGCCACAAATATTTATGCATGCCTGCAAGCTGGCTGAAGTGCAATTCCCCTCACACTAGCAGAGAGATCGCGCAGTTTGCCTGCACAGCCAGCTGTTCCCTGCTCCCTCCCCAGCCAGCCCGGAGCCAGTGCAGCTCCCCAGCCTGAGCCCCGATGGCTGGGTGGGTGCCTGTGGTGCTGGCCCAGTGCCCACCTACCAGGTTGGCAAAGAGATGGCTCTGGCCATGCCACAGCGCAACCCCAGCTTGTCTTCAACACCCAGCACGTTTCTATTCTTTTTTCTGACCTATGAGGAGTTTTAAAGCCTGCCGGATCTACAGCAAGCAAAGAAGCTTCTGAGGAGGAATGAAGTGCCATATGAAAACAAAGCAGAAAGCAACCTAAAAATACTCAGAAGAAATAACATGGACATAAACATGCCAAAATAAACCAGATATCTTGAGCATTATGCTTCCTGGTACAGTTTTAAAGCATCTATCTGAATGACTCATCAACACATGTTCATTATCTCCCCATAATTTTTTTTTTGCTCTTAGTTTTGACAGATGACATCTAAACAAATATGTTGTACCAGATCTCTTGAAATCTGGCAAGTAATATCTTGTACTTACTACTTTATGCTACACTCTCATTCCCCTGCATTAGGCAACAAAGAAACTCTGCTAATACAGAACCATCCACTAAAACCCTGCAAAGCGTAGAGTTTGGTGAAAACTTGGATGCATGGAGGCTAGAAAACAGAGTTCAAGTAAACACCCAGAAATATGCAAGTCTGGCTCTCTAGTACTGGCAGTAGTCAAGGAAAATTACCTTTCCACACTGCAGCTGAAACTCATTACCGAAGGCGACAGCAGAGACATGAGTTGGAGCTGGACCAGCTTGGAAAACCCACCATTTTTAAGAGTGAGATGGTGGCCACACCACTCTGCCTAGTTTCTGTACACAGTCAAAGCGCCCACAGTCAAAATGGTCTCAACAACATGAGAAGGCAGGCTGAGAAAGGTGGATGAAATGCGGTCTGTGCCAATGCAAGGGATTAGCAACTGCAGAAACAGAGCCAGAGAAATCAACTGACTAATTCCTCCAAGCAATAAGGACTCTTAAGGTAACACTAATTGTAGAGATGTATCTTGTTGCAAACACCAACACAAACTACACTGAGATGCTGAAAAAGCATCACAGCTTTCAGGACAAATGCAGTGCTGCATCCACCTTGCCCGATGTTGGCCATCACTGATCATTCAGCCAAGCCGTAGGGAAGCAAGGGAGAGTCTAGGACTGGGCAACTTCGACGAGGAGAAAACATGACCTTTCAGAGATGAGCAAATGAACGGGAACTGATTAATCTAACACAGGAAAATCTTAGCAAGATGTTTTCCTGTTTTCTCCCTCCCCTGCCAGACTTCAGTCAATGACCAGTTTTAAGCACAGAGCTCATATAATCACAAGATGATCATTCTTTCAGTTTATAAAAATCACACAGACGTAGGGTAAGATGAAAGGTCTTTTTAGTTAGCTCACACATTTGGCTCCTGGATGCTGTGCTTTCGTCTATCCTGTTCACTAACACTCTTTTCTCTCCTCTCAAAAAAATGTCTAATTTTCACTTTTGTCTCTGTACACGTAACAGTCACTGGGCATCACTATGGATGAATGTGGAGTGGGTAAGACCCTTTGCAGCAGCATCTGAGAAATGCCTTGATCCCCTGATCCAAAAAAAAAAAAAAACACAAGGTAAAAAAGTGGTAGTGCTTATTCATTTAAAAAATGATGGGTTGCAGAGCTCTCTCTTAAATGGTTTGTTTAAATCTTCCTAAATCTGGAGTGCTGCCATTCTTTTGGACCAGCAGAAAGCATGTGAAGATCACAGTGCATACTGAAGAAAGGACCTAAAGTTACAAATATATTTAGCACAGATGCACAGGGCCCCAAAGTAAGGCAAGCACTACAGAGGCAGGGAAGACCTCGCCCCTGTTTGGAAGATTCATCTGGAGAGCAGCCAGTCAGGACACTCGTGGGAGGAGTGAACAGTAGTCCATTGGAGTGGCTGCACCATGGCTATAAATCTCTGCTTTCCCTGTTAAGCGCCTGGGAGGAGGGAGAGGGAACCAGCCACAGCTGACAGTAATGGGTCCCATTAAATTGTCACTTTTAAAGAGACTCTAAAACGAGAACAAACTTGCTTCATAAGCTTTTGATCAGTTTCCCTGACACCAAGCAATGGCAGACCCTGCTCACGTGGAGTGGCTGAGGGCTGCTGGCTCTCCCCTCCAGCACTAAGTTTGAAATAGCTGCAGTGAATTCACTGACTGCAATTACAGCTAGCCAAATCTACATTTTTTGGCACTACTTGCAACTGCATCTCACCTTGTAATTTACGTATCCGTTATTCTGGACAGGGGAGCCAGAAACAATATACCTTTTCCCTAAAATGTAGGTATTATGATCCAATTTTTACTGCATAGTAACTTTTCCCACTAAAATATATTAAATCAGAAATTTTAAGCATGACCACATGAAATCATAAGGGACTTTATATACAGAAATGTCTTTCTACCTCTCATCTGTCTCCTGAATTGAGTTGTGGAAATAGTAGGGCCTCTTATATATTATCAAAAGGAAGACTAATTTATGAATAGGGACTCTGAATATTTGGTAAACCAGCTGCAGCAGCATACCAGTTAAACAGCTTCTATGCCAACATGCCAAAACTACCAATTACAGAATTGGATGCATGGCTTCTTTAACACTAAAAGTTTTTGTAACTGGAATACTGAGGTACGCAGGTGTCACACCTAGAGGTGTTCCCTGTATGGAAGTTAATATTAACTCCGAGTTAGTAATACTCTGAAATAATCAGAAGAGTATAAAACAGAAAGAAGGACACAACGTGTACATCATTTACATAATTCTCAAGAAACAAGGCATTTATACTTAAGACTACAGCAAAATCCAGATACATAGAGGGAAAGATAGGCACATGGCTATAATCTCAACCTTGGGAGTTTCTGGTCTTTGGAATGGTTACTCAAGAGTGAGAGAGTCTTTTTAGTAAGGTATTTGTTTTGTTTTACAGGGTGAAGGAAAAAAAGAAAGTACATAATAAAACTGGAGAAAGAATCTCTGAACCTGACTGCACTGGAAATACTGAATCTTGGAAAATCACATCCAGTTGTCTTTCTTGCTCCAGCACAGATGAAGAGTAGCTCTGTAAATCAGAACAGCCCTAAGATTCATGCTGCAAATTCAATTGCCCTCCATTTCCAGAAGAATCTAAAGTAAATACCCCTTTAGGAAATTTCCTCAAAGGAACACTTCATTTGGGATTAGAAGGAGCCTCTGTTTGCATTATCAGCTCAGTGCAGATAGCAATGGAAGGCCACTTTCCAAGGCCAAAGTATTTCTGCAAATCGGGAAGCTGACTGTTTACGAACCAGGTGACAGTTTACAATAACCAGAAAGTATAGATAGGTGTATCTTTCAAAATCAATTCAAAATACGTAGCAAACAAAGAGCATCTGATTATCTACTTAACATATAAGTGAACAGAATTAAACAATTATTAATTCCATTTTGTACCATTATGAAACCCCTTAATTTTGGATTTACTTCTCATGTGCCAATCAGCAAATTTTTAAGTACTTGCTAAGAAAAACACAAACTACAATTTAAAAAGATGCTTAAAGCAAGCAGTGACCCCAACCATCTCACCAGCACCAGAGTTACACTCAGACAGAACCACACCTGGCAGAATTATTCTACTCTTCTTTCTTTCAGGGAAAACAGTGCACTTTCTTTTGGAGTCCAACAAGCTACCCTAAATATAAATTCAACAAATCAATTGCTTGTATATAATACCCTATCAGTTTCTCATTAATCAGTTTCTTTTTTAAAAGTTCCACAGTTAGAAAATGAAAGCTAGTTCATTGTAATTTTACACATCTGTAATTGCTGCTCAGTACACATAAATATAGCCCAGTATATATATATATATATATACATATAAAAAGGTAGGCTAGTACTGTTAACAGAAAATCTCAGAGTATTTAATTTCTGAGATGTTTACTCAGATATCCCTATTTCCTTATCTGCTAAATTATCTCTGCAAACAGTACTTTTCAAGACCGTATTATAAAACGTATTAAACAGGGTGGAAAGCTGCATTTTTTTCCTACACTTGTGTAGCTTTCCAGGTGTGCTCAGGGCATTTTATACTCCAAATCTATCATCAACACCCACATGTAGTCTTCAAAATAATGGAGGGGTATGAAATAGATTGACAACATGAAAACAAAATAAAGGGGGTTTCCCTTTATCCATACTTAAGAAGAAAATTGAAAATGTAAAACCCATTAGAACCTACTTACAGGAAAATAAAAACACACTCCACATCCACTGCATGCCAACCAGGGGATTTCTCAGCAGGCAAGTGTACCAGCCTGAATCACAGCCCACCTGCTTCTGGCATCTCTGGTCAGTACGACATGACGTGATTTGCACAGACAGCACTTTCACACGTGCATATAATTTACTTAATTCTGTTGAAGCTGTCGTAAGCCACCCCCACATTATGATCAGGTGTGAGCCTCAGCTCTCTCAGCCATCTGCTAATAAGCCACAACAGCTATGGGCAGGTGAAAGTTGGATAGAAATGTGACAAACACACCTACAAGGACTCTTCATTATTTACCTTGGTGCCAGAAACCATGATTTCAACTCCAATAACGACAGGTACATACACACGTAAATTTGAAGTTTTTTGCTTTTACAGTATGTATGCTCAGGTAGAGAAAAGTATAGACACTGCCAGAAGAGTAAGACTCAACAATTTTAGTTTACTACTAATAATGAAAAACCTGTAGTTGTTATGGAATGGTTAGTGGCCAAAGACTCTGAAAACATAAGCAAGCTCAGCAGGCATGAAGGCTACATTTATATTAGGAAATGCTCTTGGGAACAGTCACAGGCACTATGGCTTGCTGATGTACCATGGGAAAATCCACATCTACCTTAGTTAACTCCTTTGGCCCCTGAAATGCATCCAAACTGTATACAGGAGGTGGTTGCTTGCAGGAGGAACATTAGTTGGTACAGCCAGAAACCTTCCAGGTAGACAGCAGAGCAAAGTCATGCCCCAAAACACACCGGAGTGTAAGAGTCTGACATTGTGTTCTTTTTTGAGAAAGCCTTCACTGGTGGCATTGGGAATTTTACAAGACAAAGGAGTGCAAGAGTGCAAGATTTAAGATTATATGTTGTTATTTGACAGTTCATGGAAAATAAGGGAGTAGTTTCCAGTTCCTGTTTCCACAGGCCCTTAGCCTTTGTGCTCACAAATAACTGTATCAGCATGGTTAGCACGGTTGAAAAGCTAATTTGGGATAAGCTCTGTGCTTCTATAGTACCCACATCACTGCCAAAAAAAATTACAGCAATTAGTGAAAAACAACTATTGTCATAGCTTAGGATGAACCCCTGGTCTATGACCAGGCAAGAGGTAGATTAGCTGTGGATGTATGTGCTATACCCCCACAAGGACACTGCTGCTCTTAGTCCATCTCTGCTCCAGAAACCCAGCGCAGGGGAGCAGCAGAGCTATAATCCACAACCTGAGCCCCAAGCACTAGAAAGCAAATATGGCAGTCAATCGCACAACATAATTTACATTTTTGATCTATCATGGTTGGCAAGTAATTTTGTTTTCATTCATGGCATTTACACAACCCAGAAAGAGATTTTAATAAACATGGTGAGATAAAAATGTTTGTTCCTGATCCCATCTATTTCATCATGTTTGATGGCTTTCAGGAAGCTTCCAATAAATTTATGCTTCCCCATCTTCAAAATTTTGAAATAAATTCAGGATTTGTCAAAAGTTTTATCTTCCAAAGAAATTTAAAAAAATAAATAAAGAAAGAACTTACTGAAAGAGATACCGGCTTTTCACAGGGCTTTCACCTGGGTTTCCCTGGGTTTGTTATTTGAAAAACTAAAATTTCAAAGGTGGCATTAAAACAACCAGGTCTCCTCTGATACCGTAAATATATAAAAATTCCAGGTTTTCAGTACTACATTTAAAGCACTTGCAACTCATTTAGTGTCTTTCTGTATGCAGCACTGCTTTCTGCAAATGAATGACTTGTTATGTTGCTATGCTGTGAAGTGCTTACAGTTTAAGATCAGATGATACTAATAGTATGCAGAAATGTATCTCAAAATACATTTTTCACCTTCTAAAAAAAGTATTGTTGACTTAACTGAAACTGGGAGCAATTTTCTGTGATTCAAGGAATTTTTCATAGCTGTGCATGGATGACAGCGTACGTCTCTACTGCTGGCACTGTCACTAACACAGCTTAAATGGAGATGAATACAGCTTGATCATTCAAGCTGATCTGTATTTTCCTTTGAACCAACAGAAGCTTTTACAACTGCATTGCTGCAAACAATATTACTTCTATCCCTGATACAAATCATACTGTTGCACCTATTTTGAAGTTTACATTTCTTACTTTCTGTTTCAGTTGTAGGTGATTAAAACATGCCAGGAAAACAAAGCTGAACAAATACATGGAATGTTAGTTAGCTGGTTTTATGAAGTGTGCTTTTTTTTTACTGCTAAGTAGCTGAGAAATTCTGTGTCTGGATTCTTAATTCCCAGTAAAAGGGCATAAATACAGGCTTAAATATAATTATATTATAGCTAGAAGCTAACATGTGCAAGAGTGGTGTTATCAAAAAGAACTGCTGCTTAAGATCCTTCCACAATCCCAAAACTGCTTCAGAAAATGCAAATCTGCTCTCACATGATGTAAGAGATGTTTTTAAAAGGAAAAAGGCATCTGTCCCAAAGGACACTGTTCCATAAAGGGAACTTTGCTATGACAATCCATGAAATATTTTAGGTCTCTCAGCAACATTTCTCGCAGACCAAAGCATAATATCACAGAATCATAATATCATTTAGGTTGGAAATAATATCCTTGCCATCAAACTTCAAACACATAAATAAAATGAAAGACAGTTCCTTTCTCTCTGTCAGTAGCATTTTGTAAATCAGTTGTTGACCAGTGCTGACCAGGGATTCATGGCCTGCAACAGGGAAATCTCAACCCTCTCAGCATCCAAAAGGACATAACCGTGGGGGACATCATCTCAGAGAATATTAACACTTGGGTATATGTGCTTGGGCACCTAACCCAAAGGCTCATGGGGATGGGCTGCTCTGGAGGGTGACCCAGAGTAGACCCGGTTTAGATGCTCTGAATCAGCCATCAGAGGAGCTTCTCTCTCTCCACAGC
Source organism: Oxyruncus cristatus (assembly GCA_013399855.1). NCBI lineage: Eukaryota > Metazoa > Chordata > Aves > Passeriformes > Cotingidae > Oxyruncus > Oxyruncus cristatus. Next base: position 2,558,332 of record VXAY01001328.1, read on the forward strand.
CTGAGAAAACCCAGACTTCAAAGTTAGGCAACTAATTTTGGGCTTCAAGATGAGGGGTGGGTCTGCCTCTCACTGCATCTGTAAGCAAGTAAGTTAAACCTATATAACAAAATGACAGTTTTTGTCCCAAGCTTAACATCCATGTGGATCAGCAAATTTGGACAAAGCAAAAACTGTTGTCATTTTCTCTCTTTTCTTTTCTTCTCCTATGTGTATCTTAGCTGTTCTGAGGAGTCAGTACCACAAAATTAGAGACCTAAATTTCAAGGTTTATATCAATGCCCTTTTTTTCATACTGCTTAAAGTCTTTGCAACAAAAAATTATATATTTGAGTGAGGAAGATGTCAAACAAATAAGCATATTTTCATAGCTGCAGACCTTTGAAAATATATTAAATGTGGCTACCCTTTTAATTTAATTATCCTACATTAGATGTGATCTTATAAGAAAACTCTGATGGAAGGAAAGCTATTCTTATTTTATGATAAAAGGCAACCTGGGATCAGCCAGTATTGAAGTAGATTTATCTACATTTTTGTCTGTTAGCATCAGTAACAGGCAGAAAGGCATCTTCATCATTCAGACAAAACTGCTGGACCGTAAACCTACCCTCTCATATGCTGCGCTGTCTTCTCCGATGAAACTGCTCTAGGCATCTTTGCTGCCCACCAAATTCAAGCCAGTAATCCGGGCAGGACTGTCAGCAGAGGAATGCTGTCTTTTAAATGCCCAGAACAAGAGACAAGGCTTTCAGAGACAGCTGAAGCTGCCAGAACACCAGCTTCTCCTCCTCACCCACACAATGATGGCATTGTGTGGGGAATCCAGCCCACTACTCCCAGTCTCCCTTTCTGCAAACCCAGCTACAACGAGTCAAGTCAGGACCAAAGAGCTGAGTTTTTGGTGACAGCCAGCCCTATAACCACTTGTACCAGCTGGATAAATCCAAATTGCTCATTTTCTATGGAATTTGTTTGCGTGCTATCTAGCAACACCCAGAGACTGTTGGGGGGGGGGAGTGGGCAGGGGTTGGGGGAAAGATCTCGGAAGTCTGTAACTGAGGTCATGAAACACACAAGTAGATTCCAAAACCCACCTCTGAAATGCCACACAGTTTACAAAATGAAAAAGCTGTAAATAAGCTGAACATTGTCAATGTACTGTTTTACACACAAAAAGATGGACTGGCTCTGAAATTTTTCTTACAAAATACAAGTACACTGTGAAGACCAGTTTGGTTTTGAAACTCTAATACGTACACAAAGCCAATGACGGGCTATGAAGCACATACACTTTTGCAGTGTAACATCCAGAAATAAACATAAAGCCACGCTTTGTAAGTTTATTTAAACAAGTTTAAAACTTCCACTGTGGTTCACAAGTGCCTATTGCGAAATACTCCACCCTCTAAAAACTTTAAATGATTGGTATATGAACACAAGCCACAGAACAGTCTCTCTTGTATGGCACAGTACTGAAGACTATTAATTAATAAGACAGCAGGATCACTGAAGTATTTGGCAATGGAGGTTGTTCACAGGTACCTGAAAAGATAAGGTCCAAGGATGACAGTGAGTGGGGAAAGAGGAAGGGAGGACAGAAGAAGGGACCAATCCAATCCCAGGTGAGAAGACCACAGCAAGAGTTTGACGATAAAGGCACCGGAAGCCATATTTTCAGATTTTGGAGGAAAAACGACAACAGATCATGTAAATTAGAATACTGCAGATCAGAAATTATGTCATCATGACATGACGTCTGAAAGAACTCCATGCCATGAGATTACAGTTGGTCATGTCACAAAAAGAGGATGGAGAGTTCTGTCTTTGTGAACTCTGTGTCCAAGGTAACAGTGAGGTGAGCAAGATGACACACCAGGGAAAGACAGGAAGAGAGAAGCCAGAGATAGGGATACTTTGGAAGTCATCCATGGGTTGGTGACAGTTGAGGGAAGATAAATTTTACAGTGCAGTGTTTCCCAAACTGAACGTCACAAGGTCACAGTCACCATCCATAGCTAGCTCTCCAACGGCTCCTGGCTGGGAGGGTCTTGATTAAGAATACACCTGTTATGACCAAAATATTGCCATGTTCTACCATAAAACAGTTCAGTAACTGATGCTTTTTAAGACAGAAAACCAAAGAACTGAACCTCAGGGAACAGCATCAGAAGTGGATAAAAAGCCAATTAAGTCAGAGGCGCTGAATAATCAGTTAGTAGGATGAGAATCTAAAGAGTCCTGAAAACCAGGAAAAAGAAAGCCCAGTGAATCAAAGGCAGCCACCACTGTGGCAGCAGCTTCACCAGAGCTCAAAGGAGAAAGGCAAAGGAGAAGGACAGAGAGAAAACTAGAAGAAAACCAAGGGAAAGCCAGCACAGAAAAACAAAAGAACAGGGCCCTAATTAGATAAATATGATATGAGCAGAGTTTTCCATTTGTGCTTCCCTTGAGAAACAAGACTGCCAGGAGTTCGAAGTGAAAGGTAAATGAGCCAGAAAAGACTTGAGAAAAGGACCTCAAAACAGAGGGAGGTGCAAATGCAGGAGGAAAAATGAGTGAATTTAAGGTTTAACATCACAGAACAGAGACTGCAAATCAGGTGAAGAAAGAAACAGGGAAAATAGGAATAAAGAAGGAGAAAATTGTAACAAGGTCAGATGAAAAGAGAAAGAAAGGGATTGGCTGATATTTTAGTCTAGCTTCTTATGGAATGAGGTTTGTCCAACCCAGCTGTAAGTGAGGCTCCCTCTCCCCACCCCCACTGCTTCTGAACATGCCGGTCAGCTTCAGTGAAACTCCAAATCTTGAAGAAAATAGAGCTCTTTGAAATTGCATGGAGATGTGTCTTCAGGGTAAAGGGGAAATAAATTTGAGTTTCCTAACTACACAAAAGGCTGTAATACAAATTCTTCCTTATTATTAGTCCCGTGGTTCATCAGAGAATCAGCATGAAACTGCAGCTCCATACCAAGCAGAAGCCTTCAGTGAAAGACACACTCTCTAATAAACTTGGGTTAAACAACTGAAAGGCAGAGATCCACAGGAGACAAGGCTTCCCCAGCACTAGTGCTAAATGCTCAGTGCTTACTGAAACTTGCAAAGCAGCTGGTTAAATTTTTGTATGAAGATTGGAGAGAAAGAGATGCATGAAGAACTGGCACCAGGAACACAGGGTGAAAGCAGACTTGAAAACAGGCAGGAGCCTGGATGGTTAGAAATCCGAAGTACAAGGTGGCAATTTTCTTATCACACAAGACCAAGAACTGACGGTGTGAAAGCAAGTGGAGAGTAAAGATGAAGGAAAAGAAAAATAAACCAAACAGTTAAAAAGGGCTCAAAAAAAAAAAGGATGACGTTCTTCAGAGAAAGAGTAGAAACTGGCAACACGGAAGCTTCTGAGGTGGTGTCTGGTGTTGCAATCACATAATGTTGTCTGCTGACATCCAGCTCACTACTTCTGTTGACCTGAAAGCTCAGACAACTTGGAGCAACAAATGTAGTACTTGACTGTCCACCAAAGGGGCCACTGGTTGATTCAGCAGTCTCATCATGTTCTTGCCAGTTTCTGGCACTCACTAAGGAAATTGATTCAATCCATGGAAGAGATTCCATAAAATCCTAGTCCAACCTGCTGAACAGCTAGCATCAACAAAGCCAAATATTACCAGTCTCAGCCAGCCAAGATACTGCTTGTTATTTCTCACAGACTGACAGGTTTTGTATGTAACTAATCTTTTTTTTCTTCCTCTTCTTTTAACAGCCAGCTACCATTAAATGCTGAATTACACCATCTTGCAAATTAGCAAATAAGTGAAGATTTTTTTGTTGTTGAGTAATGGCCAACACATTACAAGATGGATTTCTTCATGTGTTTTGACAAGTGTGATCTTGCTTTAATTATTTATGAAAATGCTTTGCAGTATGCCAGTAAAAGTCCTACGGTATATTTTTGCATATTTTTCAAAAATAATGAACTCTTAGGAACATGTGACCTTTCTGCCACGGTCTGCAATTACATCTCTGCTTAGAGGTAACATGTGGGTGAGCAAATGACACCCCATTTGCGTTTTAGCATCTGAGTATGATGAGATTTCCTATTTAATGAAATCGGCTACAGTGTATTCTTACCATAGATATTCCTAAATTTTGATAGTTTTGTGGCATCTAAAAGAAAAAAATACAGACATGATATCCAAGGAAAACCTCAGTACCAGAAACGGATTCTAAAACTGAGTTGAAATTAAGTAGTTACTTTCACTAATTCAGTATCTACAGTTATAAAATAATGAGAGGGAACCAGATTCCAATCCTTTAGTTTTTTGTCTAATGGCACAAACCCCGGACTATGATATTTTATGTCACTACAAAAGCCCAGTAGCCCAGTTGAAGGTTCAAAGGATAAAGTAAAAATGGCTACCTTCACACTATCTGAAAAATACTACAACATTTCACAAAAATAAACCAAATTTGTTAATTTAGTCTAATAACTTTATTTATATGGATATAGCACCTGTCATATTTTCAGCATGCGTTAGTACCTTCACTGTACTGAACACTACACAACTATTTTAAGCTGAAGGACGAAAACCATAGGTCTTTCCTCTAATTGTTAAAAAAAGAACATCGCGCTGGGGTACTCTAACAAAGTTAACTATGAGAGCATCTGCCCTATGGTTATCTTTCCTTTAGCATTTTTCACACTACCTTCTTCCTCACATGCGTACTGTTCACTGTGTGCACACCTCTAACTATTGCCACATGAACATGGGTTAGCTGACACTGCCTCTCTGATGGGTTTCTCCTGCCTAGACACTGTCTACTTTTGAATTGTGTATTTTATTACCACATCCTCTGGACAGTCAATTCATGCTCTGACAACCACAGCACTGGGAAGCAGCTAGCAGAGGTGCCAGCAATGTAGGCTGACAAAGTAAATTTTGCAAATACCAGCCTCCTAATCCTTAAATTCCCAATTTGATTTGAGATTAGTTACATAGTTAGAGACTACGCCAAAAAATTCCAGACGATCAGATCCTGTTCCCAAATTCCACCCCCTGGATACAGAGAGGTAGCAGCAAACAGAAAAGGTCTGAGAGCAGCCAAAGGTCGTGTGAGATCTCAGGGAACACCTGACCTACAGATGGACAGTGAAGAGTCTCAAAGGGATTTCAGTTTATTCTTTGATTATGTCTACATCTATGATCACATTCTCATGCTAGTCAACACTTAAGGAAGTCCCTGAAAGACAAAATTTGGAAGAAGTAATGAAGGGAAATATTTCCAGGAATGATTGTAATTTACTTGGCTTTACTCATGAATAAGAATTAATTCCCACAAGAAACTGTACAGCTGTCTTTGGAGACAATCAATTCACACCACACTGCATTGCTTTATCCCTTTCTGAGACAAAATGAAGTCCTATTAAAGGAAAGAGAGATGATGGTACTCACCTTACATCCCTCACAAGCACTGACACCATAGTGATATCCGGATGACTTGTCTTGACAGACAAAACAGGGCTTGTAAACACGAGGGGGTGGAAGTGGTGAAGGAGGGCTCGGAACAAGTTCCTCAGAACTGGTGCTCTGAGTTTCAACTGCTACAAAAGAAAAAAAAAATATAACAATAGAATGATTTATTAATGAAGTTTGAATAAATTATTGCATAAAACTGTATTACAAGTATGAAACTGGCATGTATCTTTCTATTGCATAATAAACATCAACCTGTCTTCCCTAGAAACATTTAAGGGGAACTAAGTAAGGCAAGTAATAACTACATCCCATAGCTTCAAAGTATACTTTAAAGTACCCAATAATTTAGATATAGGGCTTCAATCTCTTACCAGGCTCCAAAAATGGACGACTTTGGGCTCATCTTCTGTTTTTAGCCTATTGAATTGCATAGGATGCACGTGTGCATGCTGGATATCAGCTTTCAAAGGGAAACTGTGGCATGTAACCTTTTAATCAGTACCTAATCTTGGGAGAGCTCTTGTACCTCTTGCCTTTTTCTACAAAAGGTAACACTTCCAATCTGCAATTCTGACATAGCAGGATAGCAGCAGGTATCAGGACATTTGTAAAAAGTGTGAGACCTGAAGTGAAAATTATCTGAACAAGTTATCTTCTTCCTTTTTTTTTTTTAATCTGTAAAAAAGTAGCACAACCCAGTAACACCTCCTTACCTATCTTGGGACTTGTAACATCAGGAAATCTCGCTGAGAAAAAGCAAGTTATATATTATGATCCCACATCCTTTTATTGCCTTAATATTTCTAGATGGTCATTTGTTTGAGCCAATTGAAAAGCCAGTTACCCCTTTCAGGGGAAGGACGTGAAAGCTCTATGATGCAAGATAAGACATGTGAACTACATCTTTCCAAAACATCTGCATTAGTTTTCTGTGATATGCTGTCATCATTCCTCACATTTATTGTGGATGTGCAATACATTTTCATGTTTCACCTAGCCGTCTGCTGCTTCTCAGACAAATCCCTCTAACTTTTCAACAGATATACAGGAATGACAGGATCTGTGAACTCAGATCTATCCAGAAATATTAGGCACTATCAGCAGAGCTAAATCTCAAAAGTACTAACAGCAGGCCCTAAAGAATATTACTCAATGGAAAAATCTTAGACAAGATTTACTGTACATGATATTTTTCAGATTACAAAGATGATACATTTGTATTAAAGTCATGATTCATTGTCAACTCATGTGCTACAGAATTCACAGAGGGCATCACAGAGCACGATGCAACCTCTGATTACTTGTGAGAGGAGGACCCCATTTTTCCTTGGGTTAAGCTAGTATCAACCTCAAGGACAGACATTTCTTGAGAAGAAAATAAATGCTAAAGTGAAGTATTAAAGGGTCTAATTCTAAGCAAAGGAATATCTTTCCACTGGGACCAATTTATTTATATAACAATAAGGAGGCTGTGAAAAAAACAGAAAAGTAAAATAATATGGCTCCATAAATTGTGACATTAAGACAACATCCAGAACTAGACTCATCTTTTTCAGTATTAAATAAACTTGGCAGACCAAAAGTCTACAGGTTCCTACTTTACCAAGAAAACTTTAATGAAGTTTTTTTCTTAATGAAAACTCAGATGAGAATGATCATTTCTTTTCAACAGTAATTTTTGGTATTTGAGACAGAGAGTGCTCTGTTATTGATCTCTGCACAGCCACCCTGCTTGAATCGATAATCTATTAGTACTTCTAAATTAAAGTTAGATTCATCAAATGCCCTTGAGAGGCCTCAAACATTCCTCACCTTATTCCATACTCGTACATGAATTATGGTGGCTTCCAATGAGTCTATGGAATGGTAAAATTTTAGCTTTACAACTCTAATACCAACAGACAATGTGTTTCGTATTAGCTCATTCAACTCTCCTAGCCCATCTAAAAAGGCAGTTTTTAGGTTCCCCATGGGAAAACAAGGTTGTATCATTCAATAAAACAACTGCACTCCTGCAATCCTTCTGTGATTTCAGTTTGGCGAAAGCAGTCTTTGAGGAATAATACTGATACACTTCTACTTTATTCATAATTTCATCCTAAACAAGCACCAGTGTCCAATAGTAGTGTTCACACTGCAAGCAATATGTACTTCAGAGAGGTCTGTCAAGCATCGTTGAAACACCAGGAGCTTGTGATACCCAGAAGAGATCGAGCAACTCAGTTCATAAATACACAACATAGTCAGCAAGTGAGGAGTTGAAGATAAAGAATATTTTTCAGGACAAGGTATACAACAACAACAAAAGAGCCAACGGAAATCAGAAGATCCTCCGTAGAACACACACACACATATATATATTTGCACCACTAAAAGGACTTAATCTACTAAATATAATACTCGCATCAGCTGAATAAACGCCTAGAGAGACTGGTTGGGTTTTAGATTGGGTTGGGTTTTTTGGTGGGTTTTTTTTTTGGTTGGTTGATTGTTGATTGGTTTGGTGTGGGGTTTTTTGGTAAGAGAACCTGGTTTGGGCACTTTCACTTTTGATCACAGGCAAGATTTCTGGAGAAGGTTTGAACCCAGGATACACATGCTCAACTCTTACTCCAGCTGACTTACTATTCTTCCTTGGATTTAGCTTTTTTAACTCTTTATTTGAAAATGTATGTACTGCCAGTATGGAAATGCAAAAGTCTGGTGCAGGCATCTGTAGCAATTCACGCTCAGCAGGTAAAAAGTCTTATTTTTGTAACATGTCGGCAGCTAGTGAATGCACACCAGCAGAAGGGCTTTCTTCTACGCATGTCTGCACATGCGAGGTGGAAAAAAGGAAAGGATGGGGGGCCGAGAGTTGACATTTACAGAAGAGGCATTTTTAAAGCAGTCTTACAATTTTAGGAGGAATTCAAGGGGGCGGGGGGGAAGAAAATAAAAAAAGGCAACTTCTTTCCATGCCCTACTGTCTTTTCCTGTGGGATGTGACACTTCAGGGTCCCTACTCACCTGAGAAAACAGCCTCAATGCTGTCACCCAACACCTGAATGCAGCTTAAGCACACAGGGACTCTCAAACAATCGGTCACTTCACAATTCTTAAGATGTCTGAAATATTTCTAAAGGTTAGATAAAGTAGCAGATAAGATCTTTAAAAGCACAGCGTGCTTTGTGAGAGCTAATTTAGTGCCAGCTAAACCGTGTTGACAGATGGAGAAGGTATTTTACTTTGAGACCAGCTAGAAGCAGGCAGGCACTATGAAATGCCTCGTGTTCTGAACTTAGATTATTAAGCTTGCATGTTAATGCACACTTTGGACAGTTGAGTTTTAAAAGAATAAGAAGTTGTAAAGCAAATGGCATTTCCTGGATAGCCTCAAGGGAATTTTGAATACTGAGCTCAGGGTCCCTGGTGGGAAGCAGCAATTTCAGCTAATTAGGGTGAATAGCAAAGTGTTGCATTTGGTCAAAACATTCTGTTAACCCCCATTTTTGTTGGCACCAAAAAGAGTCTGGATTTTTTGCCTTTTTTTTTTTTTTTGTGAATTCACTGCAGGAGTGCAAGGCACACAGCTCACATACATTAGGCAGAAAGTCAAAGGAAACGCCAAAGTTCAACTAAAGTACAAGTAATTAGAACCAGATTCTCTGCTGCTTGTATGTGTGCATTTGATTGTAGGAGTTATTTATAAGCCTCCAAACATTTGAAAAAATAACTATATACTGTAGATCATTTAATTTTTATGTCTCGTCTGGAAAAAAAAGTCTGCTTTTAATCATCTTCCAGGAAAGAGCCAGGAACTGGGAAAGTGGGTCTCAATTGTTTCAATACAAATTTCTTTCTTTCATGTGCCACATAAAACTATACTATAAAATTAAATCCAAAATATCATTGACTTCGCTCCCCCCTCCAATTTTTTTTAATAAAAAACTTCTTTGAATTTGTCATGCTTAAATAGTTTGCATTGTTATGAGGGTTTGGGTTTTTTTAAACTCTTGTTTGGAAGACAGACAAGGGGAGAAGGGAAAAAAAAAAAAAAAAAAAGAGTGAGAGAGAAAGAAAACATTATCGTGGAGACTTGCCAGCCTTGACTTAGTAACCTGGCCATGACCCTCCAGCGAGTGTGTGTTTGACCCGGTCACACATGACTCTAGCTGCGTACTGTTGCTGGGTTGTAAGTCCCAGATATTTTTACCATATATACAACAGGTGGGAATCATAGGCAACAGAAAGAGGAAAACAAAATCTTCCCTTGTGGGAAGACTCCCATTTTCCCCCTTGCAAAGAAAACAGCACAAAGCAAAGAAGTTGTGCTACTATTTCACGGACTGGCGCTTGCTGCGCTGGAGCGTTGTTTTACCCAGGGGTGGACGCGTGGAGGTGGAGTGGGCTGAGGGCAGGAGGACAGAGTAAAAGGCTCAGAGGAAGCCACATGCAAATGTTAATCAATGCAGAGTGAATTACCACAGTCAAAAATCTTTCCTTACAGAGCTGGATATGCACTGAGGTTCAGGAAGAAATCTTTTATTATAAGCAAACACAACGCACCTAGATTAAAACATAAAATAACTTCAGATTGAGATGTCATTATCAAGATTTTCAGAAGCACTTAGGAAAGTTCGTTTTCCACACTTGAAGGTTTTATTATTTCCATCTTGGTAGCTGCACACATCTGCCTTAAAGCTATGATTTTAAATATATTCTATTATAGTTCTTAGTTACAATATTTCCAGCATTAATTTTAATCAAGTCATAGTTCATCTCTACAAGACTGTCCTTAAAAAAGGGTGGTATTTGGGATGAAAGCCAAAAAAACCCTCTAAGTCATCACATTTGCACTCAGTCTGAAAAAAGGCATTCCACTTTCAACACGGACATCAGAAGATGAGGCTCCATGACCTTGTTTCTTCCTGAGGGTGCCCAATCCAAAATGACCCTTTTCTGTTATTTTAAAAGCTAAAAGAGTATCCCACAGATTTTCACTATGTGCTGCTCAGGATTTCTACAGTATGATTAAAATAACAACAAAACTAGCAAGAGGTAGAGGTTATGAAGCTCAGAAGCCCAATCTGCAAGGACTGAATTAATGGGCAAAACTGCACACAAGGTCACTTAAAAGGAGGCTCAGACCCAGGTCACTTGAAGGGCCATGCCGAGGGCACAGGCTGCTGCTGCCAACAGCTATCTCAGACAAGGTGCAAGTCCTGATAGATGCAGCTGAGTTGGCAGGAGTTTTCTAAAGCTGAAGGACTTTTGCTGTTACAACTCCTGTCAGTTAAAGAGCGATATGGACAGCTGGCTTCTGTCCCGAAGCATCTGGGAGAAGAGGGGCGCTGCTGAACTCTGCCCTTTGCCTCATGAGTACAAGAAGCAGTTAAGCACACTCTCTGCTCTGATATCCTCACGCTAATGAAGTTCCAAGTACAAATTTGGCCATTGCTACACTGCAGGCAGACATACCATCAGGACAGTATTTTCTTCCCCCACCCTCTTGCATCTCATGTATTTAGACAGTACACTATTTTGGGCAGGGCCTCAGAATATGCTGTACAGTAACCAGCGCTGCAGGACCTTCCAGTGCTACTCCAATGCAAATAATGGTAATGATCGTGATCCTGCCAAGTCAAAAGATTTTTGAAAGAATGAACCTTGAAAGGCCTCCACAGCCTTGAGGGGAGCCATTACTTGCAAAGCAGGTCCTTGGAGCACCTTCATTTTAACTATTTCAGCATTACAGTGTTAAAACACAGACTAACTTTACAATTAAAAGTACAATTTAAAAAGAAAAGACAGCTTCTTCATATTCAGCAAATGCCTTGCTGTGTACACCACACAGTATTTGCCAACTGGAATGGTAGAAGTGTTTACACTCATCTGCTGCATCTTCCCTGGCTTAGAACTGGGAGAGAGCAAGTTGCATCCTATTCCTTCATGCCTTTCATCAACAACAATTGCCAAGTTTCAATTGCAAATCTGTAATGTTAACCAGCAGAGTCATGTAACATAAGTCAACAGTCAGTGGATACTGATCTTGGCCACACGACAGGAGTATAGCCCTTTGAAACCAGTATTTATATCAGGTGATCAGGGCCAAGAAATAAAGTTTAGCATCCTACTACCAGCATAGCAGAGCTATCCAGATTTTTGGCTGTAAATCAGAAGACAACAGTATGTATCTTCTGGTTATTCTTCTGTTCTACTCTCATAATACAATTTCTGTTCCTTAGCAGCTAACGTCTTCATTTGTAGCACAGATTTTATTATTTCCAGAAATGTCCTCTCTCAGTTGCCCAGTGAAGAGTGGGGATTCTTTTGTAACATACTTTTCGGTTATGACACATTCTGGCCTCCTTATTAATCCATTTGTTGAGCATGCAAATTCAGTCACCTGACTTTACACTAACATTTAATAAAGCACTCCAGGAGCCCCACCTGCCAGCACATCATCCTGAGTGACATTCTTGCACAGATCACAGACCCCCGAGTGACTCTCCCCAGGCCCTGCTGTCCCCACCATGCAGCACAGCCAGCACCACTTCCAGTTCTATTTAGCAGCATGAAAGATCCTGCCCTCTTCTGCCTATCTGATTTACAAGCATGGTCCCTGCCACTCCAATATGTGAATAACCTGTGAGCATTCATATTTTTACCTTTGTAACACCTAAGTGAGATAAGGGAAGAGCTATTCTTCTTCCTTTACCAGACAGGAAACACTGACAGTGAAAGAGCTTTATTTGCCTGGGTCCTAAATTCCTAGAGAAATGCAAGCAGTACCAACTGGGATTTTCAACAGAACCCAGCTGTATGTAGCACTAAGTTGTGTCTTCAAATTTAGCCTTATGTGTTTGCCCCACGTTACACACGGGATGCATAACAAAGCTGGGAACTCTGTTAAGTCTGTTCTCAGTCCCTCTGTTGTGGGCACTCTGATGCACCCCCAAGTCTGCACGTGCACCCCACTCACCTGCCCACTGCGCGGCAGGACAGAGCTGCGTGCCTCCTGCCACCAAGAGCCACCACTGCTGCTAGCAAGGAACTCGGGAGAGATGATGAAACCCCTGCCTTCGTTTTCTGATCTCCATGGCCAGCAGAGAATCCACTTTCTGTCAGTCTATGCCACCATATATACAACTACACATAAATTCCTTGGCAGACAACAGACTTGCCCAAGAGGAATCCTGAACCTTCTCCTGAAGGCAACTCAGCAGCACCCGTGCACGTGGACACTGTACCACAAGGCATAAGCCACACCAGAAACTGCCACAAAAACCTCTACTCTTGACTATACTGTCCAAGCTCCATATATCTCCAAGATACAAGTCTGAATCTAGCAGGCTAGTCTTACATATTGAGCACACATGACCTGGAAACCACCATTATACACAACCATGTATTTCTGAATGAAAACACCCTTAAAAACCTTCTTCTTAAGCTGCTGCAACTTTGGGGTGTGTCCCACAGGTACTCTGCGGGGGAGCCATCACTGCAACCACTTTTGCTGTTTCTCCCGGTAAAGGCAGGACTCTTGGCACCTACATACTTTACACTCATATTTACTACAGCTAGTAGTAAAGGACAACGAGGAGGCTGCAGCTGCTCTGTAGGTTTGCAATGCCTGTTTCTCAAGCACCATCTCCACTAAACCCTGGGGCAGTATGTATAGCTAATATCACCTTTTCAAAGAAAATGATACTGATTTTCAAGCTTTTTTTTCTTTCTTTTTCTTTTTTTTTTTTTTACAGTTATATCACCAAAGCTGTTCAACATTTGGGTTTATGTGTCCGTGTAGCCAGAGAGATGCATTTACACCTGAGCAAATGTGGAAAGCAGAAAGCTTGTCAGGATTAATTATATCAGGGCCAAGAACTGCGTCTGGTTATACCTGTGTAACTCTCGAGACAGCGAGACTTAATGACGCGCTAGTAACTGAGAACAGGAGCGTCTTTCGCTAAATAAATGGCCAGGCACACACCATGAGCGAGCCGGGGTGAAAGTAAGAGTAGAGACAGGATGGCCGCAGGGTTTGGCAGGCAGAGTTTACAGGGCAGCAGCTCATCACTTTGCATTAAGCGCCTACCTTCAAAATGGAAAAGAAAACATGTTAAATGAAAAAAATAAATCGTATGGAAAACTGAAGAAAAACATCCGAAAGATGCTAGCTCTGTAGTTTTTTCAGGTCGGTGATTTTCTGCCTGTCCACTACCATGCAAAACCGCATCAGTCTCAAGTGGAAATTCTGCATTACCGCAAAACTGAAAAATAGGATCTTCTTAAAACAAAAATGCATAACTGTGCTATCATCTGCATGAAGTTAGATTTTCCTTTGAAAATTAACTTTTCTTACAATTCAGGCCCTGACTGCTTTACCTGTAAATTCCTGTGGTCAGATTCTCATGTGGAGTAAAGTGGCATAGGCAAAGAAGAGACAGAAACGTAGGGAGGATGAGAACTCTGGCCTTTTTTTTCTTTATTTATGAAAATGGAAGCCTATTTCTGTGGCCTATTGATACAAATGTGATGTAACAAATTCAGCATTTTTTCCCTACAGGATCAAAAATTAGAAAAAAAGGCCCATTGTGAGGAATGAAACACTTAAAAATAAAAGGGGTCTGATTCTTTTTTCAGATATGTTTTATGGTGTTGCTACTCCACCAATTCCAAGAAAGAGCCTTGACTTGTAAAAATAAATGGGAGAAAACTCAGATCCTTTATCTTCAATAAGAAATAAAACTTTCAAGGGCAGTAAAAGAGCTGCTATAATCTCTACACATATCCAGATATTTTACTAAGTCATAAAGTCTCCATTTATAGTTATTAAATGTTTTATAGTGTTTTGAGGATTTTTATTTTTAAATCTTTTCAAGCATTGAAACAGAATAATTCAGAGTATTATACTAAAGGAATGATTTTACTCCTCAAAACTCACCTCCTATCCAAGTTGGTATTAGTTTTCGGTATTACTATGTCTGCCAAATAAATTTTTTATTTTCTATATATTCAACATATTTTATGACACTATTCATCATGACTTTCAGCTGTGGCTTGAATCCAGTAAGAAAAGGAGTGTTTTAATATCTTTAATCACATAATACTATTACACAGTTGTTCAGTACCACATGGACAAAATAAAACTGTTGTGCTCTCCTTGGAAATGCAGTAAAACTGACTTGCTGTGTAATATTTTACATATCATTTTATTTCTCAAACTTTAGGACCATTAGTTCAGAATATTTTGATCTTTAAGTGCTTTTAAGTCTTAAAATTAATAGAGTGACTCAACAAGAGCCAATTCAGTGATCAAAACTACTTCAAGTTAGTATAGTAGCAGTTAAAATGCTTATCATCCCAATTAATTTGTATTACAGCCACACTGCTGGATATCACTAATTGATTTATATACCCTACTTTCTATACCCATTTGCAAGGGCAATTATGAACTCCATCACATGTTTAAATGGGTTACATTAGAACAGCATCTAGAAACTTGACTGCTGAGCTTAAAATCTTTAAGAACAGGTAAATTCTTCATTAATGGGTATGCTATCAATTCACTACAAATGGCCTATAACCTTTCAAGGCAGCACTCGGTACTAATATTTTACTTTTCATGGGCAGTTTGAGGTTGGTTCCAGTGATGAGCTTTACCGCTATCTTTAATTGTTTTTAAAATTGCATATTATAGGCAGCAATAAACACAAATTAGTATCATACCATCCACAGCTTTCTGCAAGGCACGGTTTCTATAAACACGTTAAAACGCATACATCTGTAAATAATAAGTATAAGTATGCTGAACTTAATGAATAAGGGCACTAAAAGAAATTGAACAGTAGGGGTTCAGCAATTAGAGTAACTGCCCATTTTATTAAAAATGTATTGTTTCCAGCTTTCGCTTTAGAAGGCTTTTACTGCTCTGCTAATTCTAAGTTTTGATTTCCTTAGAAAAGGAGGTCTAACTCTTTATTTTCCCTTGACAGCCCCCTGCCACACAGCTGAACTCACCTTTTTTTACAAGGCAACGGACAACTGTGAAGCTTTATATCTCACTGCTCGGGATCTCACTCTCCAGCCCTTGCTGCAGACCTTTTTTTTGGCATTATGCCACCCCGAGGTACGATTCTTTATTGAGTAAAGTTTCATTCCACAACGAAGCTGGGATGAAACCTGCTGAACCAGCAAACCCCAGGCAGCCGCCCTCCGGCCCCTTCCCAGAGGTTACCAACACTCTGGCAGAGTGGGGAGGGGAAGAGCACGTGTCCAGCTTCCCAGCCATGCTGCTGCAAAACAGGGCCATTTGCTAAAGCTGGCAAGGCTCGGGGCCATGAAATGGAGCCATGAGTTTCCTCCTGCTGTTCAGCAGCAGCCTCCTGCAAGAAGACAGGGCAGTGTGTAGACTGGGAGAAGCAAAGACAGCTTCTTAAACCAGGCAGATCTGTCTCCCATTCCCCACGTTATTGCAGTGAACCCTGGGCTACCTTTGCTTGTAAATAGATGTTTTACATCCATGAAGTTTACTTTCCGAGTAAGTGTTAAGATTATTCCTTACACTAGCCTAATTGCACCCACGGTGCTGCTCTGCTGCAACTGTGGGGGTATAATTGAAACAATACATTATTTCCATTTAGACATGACACAATAACAGGAAAAAATGGCTTTCATCACTTGAGTTTATCTGCAACTAGAAGGGCAGTCAGACCAAAACTTAACCTTGCTGACATCCTCCAGCACACATATATTTGCAATATCTGAGACCAAAACAGGGGCATAGCATGCCAGACCAGAACACTGCAGTACTAAGAGCAGCTCACCCCAACATTTCTGATGCTAATATAAGACATAGAAGTTTATGGAATATTTAAGAACTGCAAATTGCCACTATCTTTTGAGGGGACAAATAAAATATAGAGTTCACCAACCTGTAATGCTCGCCTGATCAGAATTTTAATATTTCTGAATTGAATACCTGCCAGACAAAAAATGGTAACGTGGGTAGGTAACCATGTAAACTAAACCAGGTAACATGAAAACTAAAACACTGCCAGATTTCCTATCCTTGGAATTCACAGTACCTTGATATTGAATTTCTAGAATATTGTGGGTTTGTTGTTGTTTTTTTTGTTTTTTTTCTTTTAACTTTCCACCATCACAGTTAACCTGGCAAACATCCCTCGGCCCCTCTCACAGTAGGTGCAGGAGAAGCCAAGAGCTGGGAAGGAGCGTGGTGTCCTCGAGCCAAGTGGTAGCAGCACTCTAACTGTGGCTCAGGGCACATCTCCACACTCTGCCTAGAAGAGCAAAGATCAATAAAATAAGACATTCACAAGAGCCTGGAGACAAGATGAGTACCGTGACTGGAGAGCACATTTTCCAATATTCTGTCTTCCTATTCTCTACCTGCAGTGGATTTTCCTATTAAACCTTAGGGGGGACTAGACTTTTCCTGCCACGTTTGAGAGATTTGGGTCATCATTTACTGTAGAAATTAAGCTTGCTTTAAAAATGCTTTTCCAATTTTCACGGTTAGAAAGATATATTATTAAATGAAAATTTATTCAATGCCGTCTTCCCAAATTTTCTGAAGGACTCCTTTAGTGCCTCTGTTCATACTGAAAGGATTCTGAAGCCACACCAAAGTATTACTGACAACACACCAAGGCTATTAAAAAAATTAGATAGCAGTGAAAGTATCCTAAGATCCAGAAAACCTCTAACTTGTGGCTTTAGTATTTCATGAATCACTGTGACAAGGCAAAGCAGCCATTTTAAGTAATTGGTAAAATACAGTGCCAGAGAGCTGTAATGTGAGAAAACATTGCTTTTAATTTCTGAGTATATGTCTAAGTCTGAACACTGCACAGCAGCATATAATTGTCCCAAACTGTAATAAACCTAGGTAAGCTTTCCACAGAGTAAGTTTAGCATGATTTCGTTTACTTCCCTTTCTGATCTTGTTTTGTGCCTCATTATGTGGACCTGCTGGAAATTTGGGGGAATCGTCTTAGTTCTTTTTCCACACTTTATCCACCAGATACAAGTCTGTCATCTAAATATGACAATCTATAAAAACAGTAATTAAAAAAAAACCATAATCTGTGAACTCATGGAATGTTCTCTAAGAAAACTCACCTCTGATCACCTTACCCTGGGACCAGCCAATCCCAGTGAGACAGGAGCATATTTTGGACAGCTCTCACACCCACCACCCAGACACAGGGAAGACCCCTGCTTCATGGCACCCCCGGCATTTGCAAACCAGTTTGCCTGATCACTGCCTTCTATTGTTTCCTGAGATAAGCAGGGCCCCAGTGAACAATTAAAGCTTTCAATAAATAATCTGCAAGCACATTCATTTGATTTACTGTTATTTGATACAGCAGTTAGTTTCAATGGGGCAGTTACTATTGATCACGTAAAGTACTACAGACAAACATGAAACACTTCCAGAACTCCATGGATTATTACTCTTTATCTGCCACTCATCTGGGTTACTTGTAATGGTTGCGAAATTTAAAATCAATAACAACAATTAGCGCTCGGTATACTCTGAGGAATGAATCATGTGAAGTATGTTTTGTTACAAAAATGAAAGGCTGGAGAGCTTGCAAACGTGAAGGACTCTTTCAAACAGCCAAACTCTAAAATAATTTATCCTGGTATCAGAAGGTGTCCAATCAGGGGGGTAAAGAAAAGAAAAAAAATGGTATTTTAAATGCACACACAAGCTTACACACAATTATAAAAAGGTATTGGTAGGATTTTCAAAGGAATAAAACTTTCAACCAGGCTAGTGAGAAAGACACACCCACGTTTTCTTTAGAAAATTCCATGACAAGTCCTACAATTTCATACTTGTTCCTTGACTTCTGCAGGAGTTTTGGGTTGGACTTGCATCAACCAAGGAAAATTGAGGACATAGGAACAGGTCTGACTTCTCTTCCCACTAGCTTTTACTGGAGTTTATCACCAAAAAAAGTATCTAAATGTAAGAAATGAATGCAAAATGAAATTAATAAAGCTGGAAACTGATTCTAAGTATACATGTTGAAAACACCTTCTTTCTTCAGAGTCATAGACATTAGTTGTGGATCTAATGAAATGGATGGAAATAACAGTATTTTGAGATCTCTGGAAGAGTAATAATTCTGGATAATTAAAATGCAAAGCAATAAGAGAAATGTTTTATCATTAAACTGTAACCAGAGCTCTGTGTGAAATCATCCATTCAGAAGACTTGTTTTTCATCAATTATTTGTTATATATCTGATGTAAATATAAGAAGGTCTAATTAAAATGTATGACTCCTTATGCAGCTTCTTGTCATTAAGACCAATGAAAGCATTCTGAAGACCATAATGAAATAATTATGTTTGCCTTTAAGAATCCTCTTCAACAACACATGGCAGTACCACACTAAATTAAAACATCAGGAACTAAATTTCTCTTGCATCTATTTCCATTTTCACTAATTATACCCCCAAGCTTTCCAATAGACCAGGCCCTAAAATTCTTTTGAAGCTGAAACAGCCTAAGGAACAGCAGCCTTTTCATAGTAATGGACTTTGATGAAGAAACAAAGGTAATGCAGCCCTGGAAGCATTAATATTTCAAATAGAGTTATCATGTGAAAATATGTGTTTATTTGAAAAATGGGGAAAAGATTGTTGATAAAAAGCCAAATATGTGTTCCAAGGAAACCAATACTCTGATTTAATCTCATTTAATTGCGTCATTCCTTCCTCACCTCTTTTCGTCAGAGTATTTTCTTGTTCTGCTCAGAAATTCAAGTTAGCAAAAGCATTACAAACACGGTACTACTGGCAGTGCCAGTGTACCATGCTGTAACTGAGCTCTGCTTTCACATTTTGGTAAAGGTGAAAACAGCCTCTGTGAACAATTGCAGCTTTCATAATGGACTCCATTTCAGGGAGAAGAGAACAGCTTTTTTCCCAAACTGCCTCCAGACATGCAGCACTTCCTAACACACAGCTCCTGCTTTAACCAGGACCTCTCTAAAACAGAGAGAAAGGAAAGGATTTGGATAAGATAAAAAAAAAAAACCACCAAAAACAACCCACAGAAGGATGTGAGTCAGCTTTGACTTCTTGCAGGCAGCCGAAGGCTTCTTTTCAAAACTTCAGCGAGATAATGGATCCTTCTTGGTGTAGTCTCAGGATTAGTGAATGTTGCAATACGTGCAAAGCATAGAAAGATGAGCAGTTCACATAACCTGCATGGCATGTGACTATATGTGCAACTAGAAAAACACAGCTGGAATGTTCTCTCCAAACGGAAAGACGAAGGCAAAGGTTCACTGGGGGATGAAGCCTTGGGAAAAGTATCTTTCTCTGTTAGCCCCCCATCATCAAAAGACACTGAAAGACATAGGTGATTTACCATTTGTTCTGCACTTTACACCTTGGTTCAAAGTGTGGGGTGGAATCAGAAGGATCTTTAGAAAGACAGGTCTCCAAGACCTTCCAGCCAGCCACTAAGGAGGATCTGACTTATACCCTGATCCAGTAACTAATAAAATTTCATCCTCAACTGAATGAAAAGAGAAAACTCAAAGAACAAAGCAATGCAAAGGAATACTCTGCATCATGGGGGGAAAAAAGAAAGACCTCCTGAGACCAAAAGTTGAGAGGCAGAAGAATGAACAATGGCTTAAAACCAAACAAAGAACCCCCGAAACTCAGGACCTGATCTTAACAATAAAAAAGCTCAGCGATGCGTGACATTTTAGCTAGTCCTTTGTCTTGTGCCCTAAGCCAGAAGCTGCAGACTGGTGGATCAGTGAGGGCAGATCTCTGTGAAGGAGGGAAGGTTTGTAGAGAAGTTAGGATCTTCGATTAGAGCAACCTAGAGAGCTGTGCAAAACCCCCACAGGGAGTCGAGCTTTGGGGAGCACAGGCTTTTCCCTGCGCCTAAACCAGGGTCATGGGGGAAGCATCTGCCTGCAGATCTGCAGCCCTTGCCAAGGGGAAGGTCTGGGTATCAGGTATCGCCAGATGGCACTGTGACACAGTTTTCCAACTCCTTTTTCTCCTGTGAGTGAATGTTCAGTCTTGGAAAGACAGGCAACGCTGGTCTTCCTTACGAGTTTTTGGGTAGAAGATGAGGAATTAAAGCAGCAGAGGAGCTTGCTCCCTGCCTCAGGCTCCGCCCATGGACAGTCCCTCAGCAACTGTGCTGGAGGCTCTGAGACCCCTGAAAGCCAGGGCAGAGTTGCACCGTGCCTGAACACCTCTGTCCCAGCTCGGTATTTGTGAACAAGTGAAATATTTAAATCAACTCAGATGCTGTTACATTCACTTATCATGCAGGAACCTTGGAATCCTCTTGGTATCAGTCACCAGCTGGCAGCTTGGACAAGACTGGAAGATGACATGGAAGTCTCGTAGGAAATGAAATACACACCTCTATATGATGTGCTGCTGTGCCACCAGCCAGCTTGGCAGAGAAGACTACCAGAGTGGTGCAACAGCCATTTCAGGAACACCTCAAGCTGCATTCAGATTAAAGAAAAAAAAAAAAA